>QXEO01000550.1:7015086-7250738 GCA_007115705.1 Dactylis glomerata | reverse complement strand
ATTTGCTTAATAGCTTCCATCTAATCAGTACTTCAACACAAAAAAATGCATTCTGGACTATTTTCAAAACGTACTTCTAAAAATTACCACTATTTATGCCTATATAAATGCCATAATACTATAACTTACCTGCCATGTACTTAATTAACACCTTCCATCAAATACACTACTCGAAAACCAAAAAAATGCATTTTGACCTATTTCTAAACTACTTGCTACTATTACCAGAATCTATGCCTACATAAAAATGCCATGATAATATAACTTACCTACCATGTAAATGAGAAGAAAAAGTACACACTACTACCACTTTCTATCTGAGTAATTTCCAATTAAACAACACATACTTGTACTCCCCCTGTTAAACACTAATCAGACATTCATTTACATTGTATGTTGTGTGTAAAAAAATTTAAAGAACATGCTGCCATATTTTCTGCAGATGTGGATTGCATGAGTGCATCGATTGGAAAATCATGCACAAACTTGACACTACCGCAATCAAGTGCAGCTCAGACTGCCACCACCTGGTTTGACCAATGATATTGACAACAATGCAGAGGTTGTTTCCACACCACAGCCACCTAGTGCACACATGACATTTGATACTCTAGAAGAAGCTGAGAGGCATTACAAAATGTTTGCGCGCATGAGAGGTTTTGGCATACGATACAACTACAGAAAAAAGTCTGAAGTCACTGGCCTTGTCATACGAGCAGCACTAGTTTGCCACAAAGCAGGTCATCAAGCGAAGGAAAAAGAGGATACACAGAACCCAAAACCAGTAGTAGCTGAACGGAACAAGAACACTAATCCTAGAACTAAGTGCCAAGCAAGAATGTTAGTCAAATTCAGAGATGGACACTGGTTAGTTACTGAGTTCAGTGATGAACACAATCATCCCCTTATCATCAAATGGTCCCTGACTGGTTTTCTACGGTCACACAAAGACATACCACAAGAAGATTAGGAATTCATAAAGGTCCTACATTCAGTCAACATGGAAACAAGCAGAATGATGCAGCTCATGGCTACCTTGTATGAGTCAGTTGAAGGGGTTCCTTACACTCCAAAATACATGTCAAATTTTAGGGCGACTCTCCGCGCTGAAAACTTGTACACTGACATGCAAGACACCATAGCATACTTTGAAGCATTGCAATACAGGGACAAGGATTTCTTCTTCAAGTATGACTTGGATGATCAAAAAAGGGTGAAACACTTGTTTTGGGTTGACGGAGCAGCAAGAAAAGCATACAAGTACTTCAACGATTGCATATCTTTCGACACAACATACATGACAAACAAATACAAGATGCCATTTGCACCATTTGTTGGCATAAATAGCCATGGACAATCAATACAGCTAGGATGTGGTTTCCTAGGTAATGAGCTAACAGCTAGCTTCAAGTGGCTTTTTATGGTTTTCCTGGAAGCCATGGATGGAATAGCACCGCTAAACATAATAACAGATCAGGATTTTGCTATGAGAGCTGCAATTGATGCTATGTTTCCAGGGACAATCCATAGAAACTGCAGATGGCACATAGTTGACAAGGCAACAGAGGAGGTTGGTCCATCCATTGCAAAAATAGAAGGCCTACGGGAAGAAATCAATGACTGCCTAAACTGTAGTTTGACACCGCATGAGTTTGAAACTAGATGGAATCTGATGATAGTGAGGTACAACATGCAAAATCAGAGAAAACTTGCAGCTTTATATGATAAGAGAAGCTACTGGGTTCCTGCTTACTTCATGCAAAAAATTACCCATTCCTGCAAACTACGCAACGCAGTGAAGGATTCAATGCTGTCTTGAAAAAGTATGTTAACCCTTCTAACTCTGTCATCTAGTTTGTTCGGCAATATGCTGCTATTCAAGCAAAAATCATGAAGGCAGAGGACAAACAAGAAGCAGATTCATCACTGACTACAGCTAGGACATGGAGTTGGCACCCAATTGAGCAACAAATGTCAAAAATCTACACACGAAACTATTTACAACCGTTTCCAGGCTGAGATGCAATCAAGTTTGTCATACAACATACGACAGACTAATCCAAATACATATCTACTTGATTGCATAACTAAATTTGTGCCAAACTACTACAACAGGACATATGAAGTTTATGCAGATCCACCCAATGGCAAGTACAAATGTACATGCTGCAAGTTTGAAAGGGACGGGATCATGTGCTGCCACATACTAAAGGTAACCTTTATCACACAATAAATTGTTCACCGCTACTGTCATAAATCTTCATAGTTATCAGAAAAACCCCTAAGTTAAAATGGTTAACTAATTCAGAACAACTTTTATTTCTTGTAAAAACAATGCAGACAATGATTCAACTAGGCGTGTCTGAGATGCCACGTGAATATATACTGCGGAGGTGGACATGGAGTGCGGAGGAAAACCTAGTTCAAGAGCAACCAGGACAGCCTGCTGAAATGCCAGAAGAATCAAGGAAAAAAATGTGGCTATCGGTGAATTGCAATGAGTTCAAGGGCTTAGCGTTGACTGGCAATGAAACCGAAGACGGAAGGAAGATAATACACACACACCTGAAAGCTATGAAAATGGAGTTGAATGCTCTGAAAAGAGAAACAGAGAAGAGAGCCAAGAAAATGGCTTCTGCAATGCTTTTAGAACAAACTCTGCAGAATCAGCTCCCGCTGCAACAACTCAATCAACAAGGGAAACACAGCAGATGCCACGACAAACATTTTCAGGGCCTCATCAACAACAGGACACACACACAGAAACAAGCGCACCAACACAAGTAACACTACATTCTGCTACAACACTACCGCAACCACAGCAGAACACTCAAATACAATCAAGTGGACCACTGCATTCTGCTGCAACATCTACTGCAACAGGAAATATGATCCTGGGTTCTATAGGGGCTGGGAGTGTGCCAGAAACCTCAGAAATATCGCAGACACCTATCATCCGTGACCCCCCCCCGTGTCAAACACTAAGGGAAGAAAGCGCAAAAAAGCATATGAAAACCCCTTGAACATCGGGAGAAAAGAGATCCGTTTGTGCAAACAGTGTGGTTCTAGTCAACATGATACAAGGACATGCTCTCAGAGAGGCCAGATGCCGGAACAGAACTAGAAGAATTAAACTCAAAATTTTAGCCGTACTGCTTTTGAGCTTCATTGTATGATAGTTCTAGTTGAAACATAAATTTCAGTAGACAAACAAAAGTTATGTTCTATTCCATCAGTGACTTTTGGTTTGTTACAAGTCCCATGTTTGGGATACTTTTGGATGCTTGGAGAAGGGATAAAAAACAATTTGTTACCTCATCTCATTGCTGAAAAGAACTGATTTCCAGTTATCTTTTTCTTCATTAAAATCAGCAGTCAATCACCTGTAGGGCATTACCCTCCTTAGCTTTGTCATGTCACCTTTGGCAAGAATAGGGATGTTCTGCCCATTCCACTTCTCAATATTGTACAGCGTGTGATATCCACAATCAAATCTGCAAAATAAAATAGAAGAAAAAGACAACAAGAAATTCTGCAAGATTAGAATCTCATTGCCACCAAGAAAAAAACAGAATGTCAAAGAAGGTAATCCATGTTGTAGAAAGAAAAGGAGAACATACGTACATTGTGTCTTGCATAGGCACGTTTATTATTTTGAGTTCCCAGTCTTGTATTTGTACCTTGGAAGTACTGAAGTGTATCTTCCATATATCCTTAATTGAGTTGACAAGAAGACTTGCATGCTTGATGAGAACTTCATTTCCCTCTCCTCTCATAGAGTCAAGAGCTTCAAACCTGCCAGCTTCAATGTTCAAAGATAGGCAATACCAATGATTACCATCTTTCTTCCCTGTTGCAGCCTCTTCAAAAACTGGAAATGACACCTATATTTAACAGAAGAAAGAAGTAGAAATTTAGAAAGCTGCAATGATTGAAAAACCAGGCAGTGAGATATAGAAAATATTGTAATAGGCATATTGAAAATAATTTGTAGGAACAAAACAACAGAGTACACACATAAAAAAAGTCTGATGTAATTACCTGTTTCATTACACTTAATGAGTAATTTGGAGTCCTTTTGAAAAGAGAAACAACAGCTTTCTTCTGATATTCTTTATTCATCAGATAAAGAGATATTTGGAACGACACAATCAACTTGCCCTCCACATTGTTAGAACGACGAAGAAACTCAATCCCAACCTCCATACAGTGGTTTGACAACTCTCCTCTCCCATGAATAGAGTCAGCTAAATCATATGTGTAAGCAAAACTATCTGGGTACTTTATAATCTGGTACCTAATTGCATGTAAAAGAGATAGACTAAATAAGCAAAAACAAAAAACATACTGAAGTCCATAAAAAAGATCAGCTACCAGATTCTGAAAAGGTAAAAACAAGGTATATTATACACATAAAGATCGAGCATACACTTACTTCTTGATTTTTGATGTGGATGGCCTCTGGTGCTTGTTGCTAAGCATTAATTTCTGGTAAATGTCCTCATGCTCAACTGTGACCTTTATGTTAGAGTCGAAAGGTGACTGCATGAAATGGGATGACCTCTTAACCCTTGCTTTATGTGGATGGACCTTTGGAGTGGTACTATGCACAAAATTTGGATCATGAACTGTCATAGGTACAGCAGCCGCTTCCAACGCACGCTTCCTTTGCAGGAAAACTTTAGAAGCCTCCTCATATTTGTTAAGCTCATCCATACCCTTCTTACTCAGCTGGACATTGTTTCCTGCCAATACTTCTTGAACTTCCTTGGAAAATTTGAACTCTTGAAAGTATTCCGTATCAGGTGATTTCCCAGACTGTACAGCATTACCTGGTTTGTTTCACAGAAAAACACTGTTAGATATAACATATTAGCTCTCAAATGCAATGAAACAAAACAAAAACTGGATTGCCAGGTTGGAAGATCACAAATGCAATGAAACATATACTAAACTGACAGAATTATAAATGATACAACGGGTGGACTACCCAGCGGCGCCGCACATATGTGCTGGTTGTGCGGCGGCCGCTCGGAACAACATATCCTACTTTTTTGCGGGCTGAACATACTTCTTTCGGATTCTAACCGAGCACTGCTAGGCTCTGACCGAGTACACGTAAAGGCTTAAAGCTTACGAAGACCACACGTAAAGACTGGGCTGGTGGGCCTGTTGCTGTCCTTAGCTGGTGCCCCTAGCCATGACCAGTACGTTATGCAACATGTACCAGCATAGTACACAAAGAGTCAGTACATTTCCTTTTCCCTTATATCCGACATAAGTGTATATTGTTGACCAAAATATATAACGGCACATATTAACCAAGGAGAAATCATCCTGAAAAAATTATAACATACATTTGCAGTGATGATACGGGGTACACGACGCTATACATGCGACTACCAGATAATATACAGGTGACCGCCAGATAAAATATAAACAGCTGCCAAATAAAATACACGCGATTATCAGATAAAATACATATCACTATACACACGACTGCCAGATAAAAATACATAACTGCCGCATAAAATACACGCGGCTGCCAGATAAAATGGCCACACACACATTTGCCAGATAAAATATACACAACTGCCATATAATATATAAACAACCCCCAGATAAATACACGCGGTTGCCATATAAAATACATGTGGGCGCAAACATAGCTACCAGATAAAATATGCATGGTTGCCAAAAAAATACACACGACTGCCTGATAAATATACGCTCTTGTCAGATAAAATACACCATATTTTTTCTATACAGCTACCAGGTTCTTTACAAAAATAGCTACATAGTTTCCACAAAAAGCTACCAGCTTATTTACTAGCAATGTTGTCAGATCATCCAATTTATGCAGTATAATGTGCTACCGCTCTGGCTGGGAGCCAGTCATAACAAAAAGATGGACTTCTATAGTAGTACTTCAATTATTTTGTATCTATCAAAAATATTGAAAAAGTTATTGCGTGCTTGCCTGCTTACAAGACCTTTTTTATGGTGGGAGAGAAAAAGCAGAGTGTCCCTAGTAAATTATTTGTCTACTTTACTAGCATAGCATAGAATCTGTAGGACCATTTTCTAACCAAGGCTCGATCTTCACTGTAACGCACTGTAGCGTACCACTGTAGCTCCGCTGTAGTATTTAACTGTAGGAAGTACTGACGTACCGCCCTCCAATTTTACTGTGGCCCACGTATGCTACACGACTACTGCTATAGGACGACGGTTAAGCCGTCTTAAACTAAAATACGCGGGTGCGGTAACCCGCCGCACGATAAGAGCGTCGTGCGGCGCCTACGCATATTATTTCCCATGATACAAATTTAACTAGCAGAAAAATTGCCAGGTTAACTAAATTTGAATTGCCAGGATAAACACACTTAACTACCAAAAAAATATGCATTAAACAAAAAAGGCAAGCATACTAGCGTGATAGCAAAAGTTTCAGAGATTGGCAGATTAACAGAATATAATTGCCAGAATATTCATACTTAACTACCACAAAAATAAATGTATACACTAAAAACATAAAAGGCAAAACAAAACTGCCAGGTTAGGAATTTGAAGTAAGAAGTTTAAGTACTGCCAGGTTAATGAATTGCCATGCTACAAAAACTGAACTACCAAAATTATCTACACACTTCTATAAAAGTAAGACAAAATACAGACAATATGACAGTACCTTCGGGTTCAGCCCAAGCTAATGGAGCAACACGCACCGCAAGGTCAGGTGCCGCATCTTCATCTAGAGTAAAGTCATCAATTCCTAGTTCACTGCAGGGTGTATCATCTGATGTGGATTCAAGACTGAAACTTGGCGGTGTGAACATCCCCATGCGTGTGTCTCTTGTCGCATCAGATGACTTTAAAACTTCATGCATCTTCTTCCTTTTACGTGAGCTAGAGCCTGATGTGCTTGCTTTCTCCTCAGCGAACCTAGATAAAATTCCATGCTTCTTGACAGATTCAGATAAATTCCTAACAGCAGCTTGTATTTCAGGCGACACACTAACAGGGCTCTGTTTCCCTAATCCCATTAAACCCAAGTGTGCGCCAACAAGAGGAGATAGCTTCCATTGCTTCAAAGGTGGTGCACTGACCGAACCCTTGCCCTTTGCAACTGGTGAAGGAACAATGGATCTGCACAGATTGATTCCTTCACTTGACATTGGTGGGATAGCTTCACTAGCATTAGGGGAGACTGCAATTGCACTATCCTTGGTTCTACCATCATTTTCTGATGTAATCTTGCCTCCTTCCCTGGAAACCGAACTACTGCTAGATGTTTGTTCCATCGGTAAATTTGGAGAAACTGGTATAGCAGAGCTAACTGTTCTCCCATCCTTACCAGCCATGGTATTTGCTTCAGTGTTTGGCACACTCACAGTGGGTGAAACAACAATAGCATTGCTCACACTATTTCCAGCTTCTGACATAACAGACACTCCATCCCCACCATTTCTGTTTCCAGTACATTCTATTCTATTAGCTGTCACTTCCCCTGCAATATTTGCAATGGATGGTATGTCTTGATGAATCTGAATTTCTCTCCCTGCCTTCATAGATAACAACCTTGGTGACTTCCTAGGTGATGCACCAACTGGTAGAGTAAGACGTTTCCTGCAGAAAGAAACATAAAGGAGTTATGGACCAAATAAAAAAGAGAGTACATTGATAATTTTAAAAAGCAAAAGCCCAAAAAAAAGCAGAAAAATTAAAAAAGGACAGATTTAAATATAATGGATTGGACTACAGGGCAGCGCCGCACGCTAGCCCTACCGTGCGGCGGCTCTTTGGCGCTGCAACTTGTACGTCTTTTGTTGCGTGGCCCTGTAGCTTGTACGCGCTGGCCACTCGCGTACTCGTGTGCACGAACGCGTTAAGAAAAGGAGCATCAGGTTAGCAGCATGCAACGCCAGTTCTGACCGCTTCTAGTAAATAGTAATATAATAAGAACCCTAGGTATATATAATACTACTCTCTGACCAACTGAGAGGCTAGAGAGCCTAAATACGGCAACATCATATTAGTAGCTGGTAGGTACAACCGAACAGCAGCCTACCGCAGATTGACGCTAAAAGAAGTTCGAAAATGTTCATAATAATGCGCTGTTATTTTTTTGTTCATTGTCTCCTAGCAAAAATTACACATCGCCGTAGATTGGCTTGTCCAATTTAAAACTCAAATGTAATATAAGTTGATGTCAACAATTATGACGAGGTTTCCTCTTATACAACTATCCTGGTTGTCTAGATATTTACGAGCTATTTTCTCAGTTGACGAAGTTTTCGGAAGTAGCTACCAGATTATTTGCAAACAACTACCGTTTATTTATTCTTAGTTAACGGGTTCTCCAAAAAGTAGCTACCAGATTGTTTACAAACAGCTACAAGTTTATTTATCGCGAGAGCTCATGGATTCTCCAAACAGTTACCGGTTTATTTGCCGTCAGATCACGAATTCTCCAAAAATAGATATCCAATTATTTACAAATAGCTACCAGTTTATTTACCGCCAGTTGAGAAAGATTCTTTGAAAATAGCTACCAGATTATTTACAAACAACTACCTATTTAATTACCCTGAGTTGACGGATTCTCCGAAAATAGCTACCTGTTTATTTACAAATGACTATCAGTTTTATTTACTATTTGCTGACGGGTCCTCCATGTTATGTAGAATGTGGTAACGCTCGAGCAGATGTCTAGCGCAAAAACTATTGTGATCAAATACAGTCTGGTACTAGTAGGCTGTTTAGTACTCATAATTACTGAGTGCTTAAAACAAACGCTAATTAGAAGTGGCTACCAGATTATTAACAAAGAACTACCGGATTATGTACAACAATTGCCGGATCTCCAATTTATTTAGTAATGGCATGGGATATAGCGCAAAAAGTTAGTTGATTTCTGCCTATCGGCATCTGTAATTACCAGTCAATTACAAAAAGTCTCTTGCCCAGCTAACGATAGTAGTTCCTTCATCAAAATTCAAACATGTTTGTTAACGTCACTTTGTCTAATCTGTAGGTCTAGCTTTTTGTTATAGATAACTAAGAGAAAATGAGCATTAATTGAGCCGTTAGCATAAAGCCTGCCTACCTGCAAGGCTGCAACGATGCATGCAGACAGTGTCTTGTGTGGCAGCAGCAGAAGAGAGAATCAATAAGTTTTCTACCGCCACAGTAGATGACCTAGACGTGTCAGAGAGATTTCCGGCTTCCCGCACTAGTATCGTGGACGTTAAAAACTGAATCGGACGCGAACGGTGAACCGACGCACGAGACAAATTTGTTGCAGCGCCAACCAGTAGATTTTCCCAAAAATAATTACCTTTTTTGCAAGAGTTTCCTTAGAAACTACCACAACATTTGAATCATCGTGTGATTTCTCCACTGCAGATGTACTTGCAGAAGCTTCTTTAGTCAACACATCCTTAGTAACAAAATCACCTTCTTGGACACTACATTTAGAAGAGAACAAAAACTATAAGGCAAAAAAAATAAACACAGAAAAAAGGAAAACTATGGCAAAAAAGCATAAAACTAACTAAATCTGATAGCTACTAAATATATTGCACCAAGTTGCCGGGTTAAAAAACAAAAAAATAAACTGCCACATAAAAAACACAGCCTCATGAGGAGGTACCTTTCATGAATAGTTTGAAGAACATGATCCTTTTGAGTTGTTGACTTCATCTTCTCACGACAAGCAGAATCTTCTGAACATGAGCCAACAGGCATACCAAGCTCATTCATAGCAGTCAACTTTATTGCACTGTTACTGCGTGATTCTACTACTGATGCATTCCTATCATTCTTCAGATTACTTAGCCTCACTGCAAGACTAGCAGCGCTCCCCCTTATCAACTCGTCAACATGCTGGGTACTGTCCATCGGCGAATCAGGGGTCAAACCGCCCAAATCTCCCCGACTATCAGACCGTTCAACATCGCTTTCAGATGGCACCATTATCTGAGAGTGCATAGCAGGAGATGTGCTAGTGCTTGGAGCATGCTGTCTACCAGGAGCTATTTTAATGACAGTAGATTCAACCACATTCTTACCCTTTTCACTAGGTTTCTTAATTGGAGGCGCAGTGACTGTAACTTGTTCCTCTTCTGATTCAGATGAAGATGATGCACTTTCCTCATCATTTGACTCATCAAACTCATCCATTTCTGTAAATCCTTGAACAAGGGTACACAGAAGACCATTCAAACTAGATGCAAACGACTGCATTAGAGTAAACGCCTTATTCCTTCTCTGCAAAAAAAATAAAATATAAAGCAAATTAGCAAACGCCAGTATGCACATGGAGTAGAACATAAAAACAAAAAACACATTTATAAACTGTTCACCCACCTTAGGTCTGCAGGTGGGGTGGGTGTTAAGATTCATCCATTCACTAAAACCGTTTGCCCCACCAAAAAGCCCCATTTCCCTGGCAAACTCTTCCTTATACTCATCCTTCAACTAAAAAATACACAAACAGGAAACTTACTTAATTATAACAGCACAAAAACCAAAAAAAAGTGTAAAGAAAAAGGTACAAGTTTGATCAAAACACACAAAAACTTACTTCCAACACTCCAAAAGTGGTTGTATCATACTCCTGCACATCAAGTGCACCAACAGCATCTACGGCTAATGATGTCCATGCATTGATAGCAAAGCGTGCATCCACTAGCTCAAGCTCCAGATGACTAGTATCAAGTGCGTCGAAGTAACGCAACTTTGGAAGCCATGAAAAAAAAACATAAAGAAGGAAAATGTTTCAGAGATCCAAAACTAACTAAAAACTAGCTAAATACTCCAACCAGAAACCATAGTACTTGCCAAGTTAATAACATTACCCTACTACATGCTTGCAAAGACATAACTACCAGATTTAAAAACCAAAAATAAAAATGACTTGACAAATTAGTAACACAAAACTACCACATAGTTATCAACATAACTACCAGATTACACAAACACTAATGCTAAAAAAAGATGAAAAACACTCACCATACAGTACATCAAACAACCCTTTGTGTATTTTCCTTTAGATAAGCTATCATGTAGTTCATCAACAACAAATTTACATAGGTTCATCTCTCTTGCATGAGGAATATCATGCTACAAAAAAAAAGAAAATCAAACACAGTGAAAAGGTTAGGATAATATAAAATAACAAATGGAAAAACACACACACAAAAAGAAAAACACAAAAAATAGAAATTATTACCAGCATAGGGTAGCAGCTGTTACTCATTTTTGTGTCAGTTGTGGGAGCAACAATTGTTGACACAATATAAAGCATCCATAACTCCTTAAATGTATCATCAGCTTCTGTGTACTGCTCCAATAATTTTCCAATATCTGAAACTTTCGGCCTACTAGTACCTTCGGGAAAGAGCCTTGCAGCAACGTCAGCCTCCAAATTGTAATCAGCATAGTACTTCACAGCAACCTGACCGCGCGGAAGTCCAGTCATGATATGAACAGATTCCTCTGTCAGCGGAATCACCCCACGACAAGGAACAACAAAAGCTCTCCTAGCAGGATTGTAGCACCTTACAAACCAATTAATAACAGGATTGTGTAGGTGCCCACACTTTATATCCAGAAAACTCCCCTGACCCATGTAAACAACAGCATCACGCTGCTCTGGCGTTAAGCTTCTGCAGAGTTTGATAACAGGTGCTGGAGAAGCCCTGTTCCTATCAAGACTAGAAGCCTGACAAACAAAAAATCACAAAACACAGGCATAAGATACAAAACCTAGTGCACACAAAAACATTGTAGAAACTAAAAAAACATATATCCTATAGTACTAAAATAACTGGGAAGCTAGGTTGGGGAAAAAGAGAGCAGATATACTTAAAACAGGAAACAACAAAATAACATGGTAGCTGTGAGGAAAAAACTAGATAACAGAAAACACCTAATGAGGCAAACTTATTCCATAACAAAAAGATGTGTAGTGCCAAAAACCAACTACCATAACATGGCAGCTATACTGAAAATAACTAGGTAATCACACACAATTAGTTTGGCAGTAGTTTTAAAACAATATGAAAAAAGTAATGCAATACGCACACTTGCATGAGACAAAAACACACACATAAGCATAGGGTAGCTGGGATGAAAACACAAGGTGACCATCAACAACTATTGTGGCAAACACTTATTCCAGGACCATAAAAACTATTCTAATAAAAACAGACTACTGTAACATGGCAGCTATGCTTTAAAAACTAGGTAATAGCACACCATTAATTTGGCAGTAGCACACAAAATAAATAAAAAAGGAAACAGTACAAAAATAATATGGCAGAAAACTCACATTATGCCTCTTTGAGGCTAACTTCCCTTTGGCATCGGCAGCAGCCTTTGGTTTCCCCCTCCTTCTAGCCATTCCAGAAACAAACCCCTACAAAAAAACACAAAAAAATAAATGACTACATGACCTACATGATGACAATGACGGATTCCAAATACAAATAACAATATGAAACACCAAGTGACCCATAACGACAAAAGTGACACATCAAACAGCTCCATATGACTAGAAAAAATGACCTATGCAAACTGAAAATACATTTACGGCTCAGTATGATGATGTGTTTTGCAGCATTTGAGAAACAAAAACCAGGGGCCATGGAATGGTGGATACTATTCGCAGTGTTTTGGAATCGGAGGAGTTAAGCTCACCACTGGCTATTTTGGACAGATTGGTGCTCCTTTTGCTCCATATTTCTGGCCATATTTAGATCAACTTCCCGGAACGACAAAAAGGACGTGAGAGTGTACATGGATGGATGTTTGACCTCATGCACTATGGTTCATGCAAACGCGTTGCGATAGGCCAAGTTGTTCGGAGATCAACTTGTTGTTGGAGTTGTCAGTGACGAGGAGATTGGGGCAAAAATAGGGGTCAGCCTGTGCTTTCACTGGAAGAGCTGTACTACAGACACTAGTTCCAACTTCTTCCTCCCCAAAAATCTCCACATCCCCGGAGAGAAAAAACAGCCAAACAACCAGTTCTGCAACCAGAAAATGCTAGCTCCTAAGTTCGTCTTCTTCGTCTCCACATCAATTCCTTCCTCCTAGACGCACCCCACAACCCCCCGCACCAAATGGCCCGTCGCCCCTCCCGCGAGGAGGCGATTCTGCTGGCGCTCGCCGCGTCGCTCGCCTTCCCCGAGACGGCGGAGCCGCCGGCCACCGAACAGTGGACGCTAATGGCGTTCATCACGGCCACAAAGTTGCAGACAAACCACAACATGAACTCGCGAAAACCTAGAACATCTAAAATGACCGCCTGCACGAGATCTACTGAAAAATCGCGGGCGCGCCTCTAAAATGAACATAGCATGGTGTCCATGGTCGCCGGCGGACGAAGAACAACACCCTCGAGGTCATCGCTGGGAGCAGAAAATCATCGGGAATGCCTAGAACTGGACAAAATCAACGCAGGGGGTACTCACAACGTAAGGAGCACCGCCGGATCTGGTGATTTGCGCCGCGAAATCAAGCAAACGCCGGCGATGAGCACGCTACGCCGGCGAAATCGCCTCCGGCCGGACAGAGGAGAGAGAGAACTCAGGAGAGAGACGGGGGAGAGATAAATGACCGGTTCCGACCGAAAAAAATCTGGAGTAATTATCCCCTAAACCCGCATCCCAAAATTCAAACCCCTCAGTCTCTTACAATGCGGACCCACACATCCCATAACCACCGTACCGCGTCGTGCACCCGCGCCCCTATAGGACCGTTACAACCGCGCCCTATAGGATCGATTGCACGCATCGCAAAGCATCCGCCGCACAGAGGACGCGCGCGTGCGGCGCCTGCGGGTATATTTTCCCTACATTGTTTTGCCAATGACTCAAGCTACATTGTTTTGACAGCATGTGCAGTGACAAGGTTTGGCATTATGGCATATATATATATAGGGCGCCTACCCATAACTAGAGTCGTGCTATTATGGGCACCTACCCATAACTAGAGTCGCGCTATTTGACACCCTGGGTGCAGAATAACCCGCCCCGCAGTCCTGCACTCTTCGTTCTCTCACCTCACTCGGTCATTCGATCCCCTCATCCCCACCTCCTGACCACACCGCCGCTCCTTCCCTCTCTCACCTCACCACGGCAAGCCCGCCCTGCCGCAAAGCACTGCCCGACTCCACCGTGCGCCAGATCGACTGTGCGCCGCGACCGAGCAACGACCTACCCCAGATCCTAACCTGCAGCTCTCCCAGGCCCCCTCCACCGCCGGCCGGGTAACGACCTTCCCAGATCCCACCGTCGTCGTTCGCCGGTACCTGCTCGCGCTGAGCAGCTCAGGCTAGAGGCCAAGGGCGCGCGCAACGGTTGTCTTCCAGCGCCGCCACTAGCTCCAGGATCTCGGCACCGCGTCGACCGCACAGCCCCGCCTCCATGACCATGGGTATTCTCCACCTCTCCCACCACAACGGGCAACCACCCTTTTTCGGCACCACGACTGGCAGTCATCCCGGACACCGGCGGGAACCCGCACCTCCTCGCTTCTCTCCTGAGGCTCGCCGCGCATCCCCGCTTCTCAGCCGACGGGAGCAGCCAAGCCCTCGTCCAACCAGGCCAGCTCCAAGTTAGCAGGGCAGGTTCCTAGGCCGGCGAGGCCACCACATGCGGCGACCGGACGCGGTGGGGTTCTGCAAGTCATCGACGGCCGTTGCCAGAGCTCCTTTTGTACCCTCCAGTGACGCGCTGGTCGAGGCGGCTGGAGGCGTTGTTAGCATGCGTGCTGCGGGGGGCGCTGCCGACCGGCGCGATGCAGGGATTTCTTGTGCGCCGCCGTCTCTACCCGATACAAGGGAGAGGAGGAGCCTGACATCTGCTGCCGCGTGGGATGCATGGTCCGCCGCCCGTCGAGCTTGAGGCCGTACCGGGCGTGCGAACAGCCTACCGCCGTTCGTTCCTATAGTGCGTCGTCCACGGGATGACCGTACCGCATGGCACCGAAGTCCACTGTGCCACCCTGGGGAAACCACACCGCGCGCCGGCGGGAAGTCAGGCGGTTTCCGTTCCAACCTCCGGCGGACGACTGGCGAGGCGGCGACGAAGAAGCTCTGGTGGAGGACTCGATTGCTTTACTCTTGTTTTGTGCGGGGTGGTCTCTGTCATTTGTGCTAGGCAGCTGTCCTTCAGGATGGTTCGGGTTGAGCATGCTGCGGGGAGCAGAGTAACAGAATGGCTTAACTGACGTTTGAATGCACAGATCACAATGAATGATCGGACGGCTACCACAGGGTGCGTAGCTACCACCGGTGGTAGCAAATCTGCGTTGATGCCCAGCTATTCTACAACCGGTTGTAGAATAAGGATCTACAACCGATTCTGAACTTTCTTGTACACGCGCTTGAACTTCTCGCTATAGTAGCTTGAACTTCTTGCTATTGTACATGCAATTTACGTGTTTTGATTATAATTTTTGAATCGTTTATCGGATTTACACAAATGATATATCGTTGGAAAGCTTATCAAATTCCGAAACTTTTATGTTTTGGAAGTTTCCCGAAATTCTATACATTTTTAAAGTTATTTAAAAAACTATTAATCAGATTTTCACGACCATTTGTATTTTCGGAGATTATTTTTATCGCGGTTTTCATACCGTTGATCGGAATGATGCTTATGATATACCGTTGGATTCGTAAGGAAATTGCGAAACTTATTCATTTTAAGTATTTTTCGAAATTCTAGATGATTTAAAAGTAATTTCAAATATGGTAAAAAACTATTTCGCGGATTTTCTATTTTCGGACACTATTTTGATTGGCATTTTCAAACCGTTTATCCGATTGATGCAAATGATATGGCACTAGAAAGCTATAGATTAGGCGCAACTTTTTCATGTTGATCATTTTTGCAGATTTCTTACCATTTAAGAGCAGTTTTGAATATAGTTGATTCGGATTTCCGGATTTCGCGATTTTGCATGAACTGTTTTTGCAATTACTTCAAAACGACTAATCGGAATGAAGTAAATGATATACCGTTCGAAAGATATTAAAATTGCGCAACTTTCTTATCAAGGTGATGTTTCCAAATTTTGCAAGATTTAGGAATCATTTTCAAGAATAGTAAATAATAGGAATGACGCCCATATGCGAGCGATTTGAATTTGGCATGGCTATGGTGGTTGAGTGGGGGCATGACGCCATGTACAAGTGAAAGTAGACTCATATCATTGTATATGAAGTATTTATATGGTTTACTTGTGCAACGGGGACATATAGAAACGATTTTAATGGGTAGGATTTCCGCTCGGAAAAAAACAGAGTACTTAAACTTCTTCTCACATGCGGTTGAACTGCTCTGGATGTGTAACTGAACTTATTTTGTGATTAAATTGAATGTTGACTAAATTTAACTTTTTAATTTCTTGCAATCGAAGTTTTCTCTTGTTCAAAGTGAATTTTCGCTTAGTATAAATAGAAATTTCCATAGTGGTAAAAAATAATCCGACAAAAGTGAAAATTCTAGCGTGTTCGAGGTGAATTGATGCATTTAATGCATCTGAACTTCTCAGAGTTGCGTTCCTGAACTGTCTCGTCAGTGCGCTTGAACTGCCCTGAGTCATGCCTATAGGTCACTTTCTCTGAACTGCCGTGTTAGTTCACTTGAACTACCGAGTCAAGATACTGAAGTGCATCATTGGTGCGCCTGAACTTCTTAAAGTTTTGCTAGCCTATACTTCCCTCGTTTGTGCGCCTGAACTTCCCGAAGTTGCGGTCCTGAACTTTTTGAGCTAGTGCAACTGAACTGCTTGGAGTCACATACCGCGGTCGAGTTTTCTAAACTGCCTCGTTAGTGCACTTGAACTTCCCGAAGTTCTGCCCACCTGTACTTCCCTTGTTAGTGCGCCTGAACTTCCCACAGTAGTGTTCTTGAACTTCCCGCGCTACTGCACCTAAAATGCTTTGAGTCGTGTACCGCGGTCGAGTTTTCTAAATTGCCTCGTTAGTACACCTGAACTGCCTCTAGCTACCACTTGTACTTCCCGAAATTGTTGCATGTACTTCCCAGAGTAACTACCTGTACTACCTGAAGTTCGATGGCACTTTGGCCGAACTTGTCAAAATGGTAGGTGTGTACTTTCGAGCACAAGTATATGAACTTCTTGATGGGCATTGGTCTTTACTTTTTGGCATCATTTTCTAATTATATATTGTAACGACTTTTATTGTCTATGGCTGAACTTCCTTTTGGGGTCGGGTAGACTTCTCACTGGCATAAAGTTGTACTGCTTGGACTTGTGGTAAAGAATGTTGTGTAACTCTTTACGGTATCGGTCAAAACAGTTAAACTTCTCTCATTAGGTATCCTAAACTTTTGTACTACATTTTCTTGTACTTCCTGCAAAACAACTAATTTCTCTTCTATTAATTAATATTCCACCCTTTCTGAACTGTTTGGCAGCCAAACTAAACGTAACAGCAAAATAGTGCACTTTAATTAATATTTCAGTCTGAACTGCCCACAATCAATCTACTAACCGGATCATCAATTCATGCAGTCAAATATTAAAGTAATAATTCTCCCTAAATAGAATAAAACCAAGCTTTTATATCTCCAAAAACATTTTTTGTGCTGAAATTTGCTTCCAGTAACATGAGCTGAGTCCATGCTGGACGATGTAACCATCGACGCGCACACGTGCAGCTGCAATCCACAGCAACCAAATCGTGGCATGTGCTTTACACACTCAAAGTGAAATCTTCTTTTTATTTTAAATTAGTCTGAATTAAGAAAATTCAGTTTTTCTCATGGATCTTCGGACCAGCTTTTATCTTAAAGAACAACATGGGAGCAAAGCCACATAGAGAAAAAGGAAAAGAAGTATTCATACTCCATGGACCTGTCTTTTTGAACTGCTGAACTTCAGTTGAAACGAGCTGGGCAGTTCAGATCGGAAGCTCGACTGGAGGAATCTAGAGCTAGCAGTCCACTCGCGAGCTGGAGTCACTCCACCTAGACGCGAGGGTGTAGCCAACGCCGCTGATGCTGCTGGGGCTGTATGTCCGTGGATGCGGAAGAAGAACGCGTGGTGCGAGGCGCCCGACCAGAACCGTCAAAAAACTGGAACAAAATGCTGGACGCAGTACAGGTGCCGCGTTAAATAAGTTCAGGAGCGGCATTCATGAAGTACAGGGCCGCATTGCTGCAGAAATTAAGCACCCATCGTTGAGTTATCATACATAGTAATCAGCCCATTCTGACTGCCGCTTGCACTGCACACCGCTGCAGTTTCAGCACGGAAGTAATCAGCAACAAACTCCAGGTTCCCTGCTCCCGCCACAAGCGCTCCACCAGAAGAAGATGCTTGCCTAAAAGCCCCAAACAGCTGTTTAGGACACCAGACATGAACAGTTCAGACAGGCCTAAAATGAAGTTTAATCGTGTTGAAGAAAATCTGATGGTAACGCTGCCCGGAGCTTACTCCCTGGCGATGTCCGGTGGGCTTCTGTGGCTGCCACACGGCATTTCCAGAGACGGCCAGGGGCGCGCCGCGACGGGAAGAGTCGGGTGCTTGGTGGCTACACTGGCGGGAGGACCAAGGGTGACAGCGGTGAGACCCTCCTCCATGGGCCTGCGCACAAGATCCTAGAAGCTGCACGCTGAGGTAGCCTGGCGGCATAGGAGACCACCGACGGCAAGTCGTCGTCCTGGGCGCGGCGGTGGGGGCGCAGGGGCGCGCCGGCGGTGGGGACGCAAGGGCGCGCCGGCGGTGGGGGCGCAGGGGCGCACCGGTGGTGGGGACGTAGGTGCGTGCCGGCGGTGGGGGACGCAGGGGCGCGCCAGCGGTTGGGGACACAGGGGCGCGCCGGCGGTTGGGTACACAGGGGCGCGCCGGCGGTCGGGGACGCAGGGGCGCGCCGGCGGTGGGGACGCAGGGGCGCGGCCGCCAGTAGGGAGGTCGGGGCACGGCGAGAGGGGGTAGCAGGCCGGTGGCGGGCGGGAGCCAGGCCGGCCGTGGAGGTGGTTGCCTCGTTGGAAGATTTTGCGGGAGGTGGGAGACGACTCGGCCACTCGGGTTAGGGTGTGTGTTACACTTTTTTTTATCCGAGCATCGCGTCTTACAGGGGTGATCTCAACCAGTTTTAGATTAGATCTACCCTATATATATATATATATATATAGAGTGTGGATGTAATACCATAGTAAACCCTAGTGGATGCAATCAGAACCCTTCAACTGACATCAAGATCCGCACTCTTTTCTATAAATAGAGTGAATTCTCCTACTTTCTATAACTCACATTACCAAAGAGACAAAGGGGACCGGTGCCTTTCCTCTTACACGCTACCCAATCGGGAAACCTACTCTGACCTGACCTGGTACCACGCATGCAGCGTTTTCATATATCCCTGTCAGGCTGGGGCACTTTTTCGGTGCAGGCCAAGCTGTCAGGCGGTTCCAATATATCAGCTCTCTTCATGTGTCTATTCGCCGTAACGGAAAATTCAAATTTTTGTGATTCCTTGTTCTATTTCGGTCCGGTCCCATACGATCTTTCAGCGTGGGTATGGAATCAAAGGGAAATGGTGCAGCAGTGCAGCGTGATTCTCGGCGTTTTGTGTCGTCCGTGTCTAGGTAACCCGTGATTCTATGGACCACACATGTCTAGTTCGTAGAAATCGGGACATTGACATGGTGTAGCACCGGTAGGCTCTTTTTGACTGTAGGGCGTGGCGATCGAGACGAGGTGATTCTCACCCAGCTTCCAGGTAAGTGGCTTGGGAATTTTTGACATAAAAGACCACCTGCGTGAGTGAAAAGCTAGAAAAGATCACCCCTGGGCCGACGCCGGCATGAGGGTGCCGCCACCGGCAACACCGGCATGTGGCATGCCGCCACCTACAATGGCGGCAGGGCCCACTGTGATTTTTTGTGTCATTGCAGTTTATGTGTGCCAGGCCACATGCCGGCGTTGCTGGTGGCGGCACCCTCATGCCGGCGTCGCCCCCGTAGAGGGTCTTTTTTGATAAAAAATTTCACAGGTGGTCTTTTCTAGCTTTTCACTGCAGGTGATCTTTTATGTCAAAAATTCCGTGGCTTGGTGCATCAATGATTCAATGGTGTGCTCGTCTGAACGTGCCGTTGTGCTACTCAGTACTGGGTATTGTTTAATTAGGAGTGTTGGCGAGGACAGAGGACGTGCATGGAACGCGTGCCTTTGTGTGCTCCTTTTCTATCGAATGTTTTTGCACGGCCAGTCGGTCATGAACGAAACATTTTTTGTTTTCTAGTAGATCGAAACACTACAACCACGATTTCTTTCTACAAGTAGATTAACTAGCAAACCCCTGTAGCATCCAGACCACTTGTCCAGCATACATACGCCAGTCAAATGTACACTCTCTCCACCTTAAGAAGATGTCGCAGATTTTAAAATTTAGATATATCTAGATGTGATTTAGGGTATAGATACATATAAGTTATCAAAATCACACGTAGCTCTTACTCTTACCCATGACCTAACCCGATTCTGATTCTTTACTAAACTGATGTAGCTCAAATTACATATTCAAACGTTATCAAAAAGAGAGCCACACATGGACATAAAAGGTGCATGTGTAAATACCAAATGGTTCCAACTACCTAAATTAAAAGTTCCATATGCATATAAAATCATTTTTGGCATTAACCCTCCATCTTGAGGTAAAATATTAAACTCATTATTGGATACATGCTATGGTAGAATATTATGATCGTGAGGTAACATGACCAAAAGAAAAGGCATATATACTAAACTGATGCATGGCTCAAGTTAGATATTATTTATTACTGTGAAAGAGCCACACGAGGACATAAATGGTGCGCGTCTAATATACCAAAGGACTATATCAAATATTCATGTAAAACAATCACCCGAAAAAATGTGTCCCAGGCTCCAGCGAATGGAATCAAATAACAACCCCACGTTTGCCAAAAGACATGAGAATTACAATAAAAAGGAAACTGTAACACATGATAAGGTGCTCCAGTCTTTCAATCAGTGTGCTTCCTCTTGTATGCATCGCAGCAAATTATACCGATTAATGGTCCTTATATAAAAGATCAACAGTGCATTTGTGTTTGTCAAATGGTTCCAGGCATACATTTAAACGGTGCCTGTGTGTTTGACAAATGGTTCCAGGTATACATTTAAACGGTGCCCGTATAATTATATGCTTATAACTGAGGTACACAATTGTATGTTTACATAGAATAATGTTTTTTCAGCATGTATTAGTTTTCAATATTCTTAAGCCTTAAAAAACCACTATCCAATTCTTTAACAAAATCATTTCAACAATGAGTTCTTGTATAAAATATCAATGCTGCCTTTGTTATCAACAAAAAGGTTCTAGGCATACAATCAAACGGTGCATGTATAAACATATATCTTTGGCATAAACACAAGCAGAACAATAAGATAGGGAAAATTTAGGAACATCAAGCAATGGACAGTAAGGTCAGCTAGTGCCTCCGGTAGTGCTACAAGCCTCTGGCATAAACACAAACAAACATCAAGCAATTACGTTCCCTCTAAACCACAATATCTACAACTCTACAGTACAAAGAAGTCTCCCAAAATCCATGAAAAAACACTGACAAAGTAAATCTACCTTAGTACATTATAACCAAAGAGTGCCTGCCTTATTTGACTAAGGTGCCTGAACAAACAGTGCACGGTGCCTGAAAGTATTAAAAGGTGCCTGACCAAAGACTAGTAAAGAATATGCTACAGGGCTTGATTCCTACGGCTCAAAATGAAGAATTTTCTCGTACCATGCCTGATAGAAGTGTTGGCATTCGAAATCTTCAAGTGCCTACTCAAAATCACAAACGGTGCCATTCACAAAACAAAAGGGTGCGATTACATATCATGCAGGTTGCTCAACCATTCACATTCATATAAAAAGTGCCTGCACATTTTCTCATAAGGTTCCGTTGAGCCAAACACAGAGTTCCACATCAGAATAAACTAATTTCAAAAAAATAGAAACTATTATTTGGTAATCTAGAAATTTGAGTCTCAGTTTGACCATAAGGGTAAATACACAAGATTTTCTTCAATCAAGCATTTTTAGCAAAGAGTTCCAAGATACTACTACTGGTCATGCTAAACTTGAGAAAAATCAACACAAAAAGAAGAAGACGTGTAGGAAACGTGCACATGATGCTAGGAAATTTGTATTACTCCAATCAGGTATTTCTATATTGAACAAGAAAGAGAAATACAAAATGGAAAGGACTCCCGGTATAATTCTTCAATATTGCATTTTTAGCAAAGAGTTCCAATATAAGAAACAAACGGTTCCAGTGTGTTTCGCAAATGGTTCCATGCATACATTCTAACGGTGAGTGCAATATTCATCATAAAAACTCTTATGGGAAAAAAAAATATACCTCTCTTGTTAAGCATCCTCATAGGAATGCATTCAGCAGCACGGTAAAAATTGTCAAGTGCCTACAAACAGAATCATAAGTACCTAAAAATAGACTCACAAAAAATCCTTAAGAAATCTTGAAGGCTTAGAAAAGACCCAACTTAACTTCTGAACTATTAAGTACTCGTGGTTAAAGCAAATTGGTACAAGAGTAAATATGAATTACCTATAAAATTACCGTTGTGTATCTCTCTAATTTCACCACAAAACAGAAACTACTAAGCACCTTTGTAGAAAAATATTCAGCACCACACCACAAGTCATTAAGCACCTTTGTAAAACAATATTCGGCACCACACCACAAGTCATTAAGCATCTTCACAGAAACAAATATGAGGCACCACACCACAACTCATTAAGTACCTTCTGGGCACCACCGGTTCAAAGACTTGATACCTTGAAAACAATTAGTTCGGTACCAAGTGTTCGAATATAAGGTACCATGAAAACATAAATTCGGTACCAAGCGTTTGAATATAAGGTACCATGAAAACATGAATTCGGTACCAAGCATTCAAATATTTGGTAGACTTTAAAACATGAATTCGGTACCAAGTGTTGATACATAACATATGTAAAAATGCTAAAAAAAAGTTAAAATTATTTTCCTCATGTGAAGACATAGATTTAGCACCAACTAAATGTATCTCATACATCCAATACTTTATGCATGAAGCAGACGAACCATTCTTGGGCAAGTTATCTAGTACACTGAAGAATATGACATCAAACTTATATTGAAACATCGAGAGAGGGGTATTCAAGCATCAAGACACCAAGAGAGACAAAAACGTTGAAGTGAATATCATGGGATGTATATACACTAGTACTGATAAATAATGTCCAGAGAACTTGCAATAAACCGAAAGGATTAGGACTCATTCTCTACATTTTTAACACAAACTTGCGTAAGAGGTAAAGCATAGATAGCTGTAACACGAACCAGCCAGTACTGAATAAGAACCAGCCTAGAGACATATGCTAAAATTGACTAGAATCCTTATTCAGTACCACACTACACAATCTTAAGCACACTTCATAATAACAATTCAGCACCACGTGTTACTAACTTCAGTGCCTCTAAAAACTCATCAAGTGACCACTCCAGGCATTAACACAAATACTGGGAAGAGGAAGAGTAAATAAACACCAAAGAAAATAATAGCAGGAAACGGAGGAGACGTCAAACAGCATGCCATTTTGTTTTCTTCATACCAATACGTCAGAGTGCCATCTGAGCAAGCAAATCGTCACATCAATTATCACAGAACTGATGGCATACAAACAGAACATGCACCTCATCAGGCCTATTTTTGGATATACGATGCATTCATTAGGCTAACGAAAGTATAGTTAACACTAACGCGACCAAAAAACAGATTCACCATCAGGTTCGAGCCCTTCTTCTTCAGTTCCGCACAGCCGAGGAGCCTCCGCACAGCAGCCCTGGCTTGTCCCGGTCGAGTCCGAAGACCTGGATTCTACTGCCGCATGGCATCACGTGAGAGGCCACTTGATCCATGTGTCTGTGCACGCATCAAGAAAATGAGAAGGGGAATTTTCTATCGGAAATATAAAAAATTGAAGATAACGATGGATGGGGTGGAGAGACGAACGAAGTACCTTGGTTGGGGACGGTCGCAGAGGCACCGCCTTGTGCTGCTCGCAGAGCCGCAGTCCCATACTCCCATGCTACCTCGACACG
Organism: Dactylis glomerata; assembly: GCA_007115705.1. Classification (NCBI taxonomy): domain Eukaryota; kingdom Viridiplantae; phylum Streptophyta; class Magnoliopsida; order Poales; family Poaceae; genus Dactylis; species Dactylis glomerata. The sequence continues at coordinate 7,226,559 of QXEO01000550.1, read as the reverse complement.
CCCATAACACCGATTTGCTCGCGCTCCACGGAAGAGCCTCAATCCAGGATGGATTTCTTGCACGCCTTAAAAGGAGATCGCCGTGATCCATGGCAGGTAGCTACCCGAGCCGCTCGTAGCCATGGGCGCGGCGCGCGGGGAACCTCTCGTCGGCGAGCAGGGGATCCCGGGGACCGGCGCGCGGGAAGGGCCACTGGCGTCGCCGCTGTACTGGGGGACTAGGCGCTGGCGGGGTAGAGTAGCCTGGGCGCCACCGGAGGGGAAGGGACCTAGACGCCACCGGAGGGGAAGGGGCCTAGATGCCGCCGGAGGGGAAGGGGACTAGGCCGCCGGTGGGGAGGCGGCCTGGGAGCCACCGGTGGGGAGGTGGCCTGGGAGCCACCGGTGGGGAGGCGACCTGGGAGCACCGGGGGAGAGGGGGCTAGGCCCGCCGGTGGGGGAAGTAGTCGCATCTGGCTGGGGGAAGTTCGGGGTAGGGAAACGGGGCTATAACGGGATCCATGGAGCAGAACGGGAAAAACAAGAAGGATGCCGCACCTTTGGCTGTCTCGGCACCGAACAGAGGACATCACGGGAGTCTAGCGCTGCAGTCTCGGTCAGTCTCGATCAGAACATAGTCGTAGGTGTATCAGAGATAGCAGATGGACGGTGCAGATGGGGGCCCAAAACATATCAAAGAGGAAATCTAAACCATCATACATAAATAAGGAAAAGCAAATATGGAAACTTTGGCTCAATGCATAACTTGGAATCTCATAGCACCGGTGGTAGCTACCCATGCCCAACGGCGTTAGGCATCTGTTATCTGTCAGTAAGCAGCAGGCCTTGCAGGTTGCGGTCCTCATTCTCTCTCCTCTGGTCCTCTTCAGCATCCACCCAACCGCACGGATACTCTGAGGTCCAAATCCCTCTCCGATCTGCCGGCCAAAGGCGGCGAGCCACCAGAAGTGGCGAGCGAGGAGGACCATGGCCAGCACGCTGTAGCCAGTCCCCACCTTGCTCCGAGAGCCCAGACATCCTCGGCGCGAGCAACACCAGCCCCGACTTCCCCATCGCTGGTCGCCGGTGAGGAGCACAACACAGGGACGACGCGCCGGAGAGGAGCACAACACAGGGACGACGTGCCGGGGCACCATGGCTTGGCCGCCGGGGCACAGGAGCTCCCCATCGCTCGGTCCCAGAGTCGGGGCCGTGTTGGGAGCATTGGGGGCTCGTTTTTATCTCTCGCTGGTCAACGCGAAGCTCCCCGGCCACCCAAACTGAGACCGCACTGCCGCACTGGACCAATCGAGCACGCCCCCGACCAATCGAGCCTCCCCTCGGCCAAATTGAGCCCACGGTGGAGGGTCATGACTTTGATGGGAGGCACGGCCACGGCCTACAGCGAAAGAGGGCCGGGAAACGTCCTGACGGCGTCTCGTGGATCCCCTCCGTGGCGGAGAGAGACAGAACGGCGGCGCAGGCTCCTTCCTGCCACATCCCGTCGGTCCTCTCTGCTTCCAGGCCAACGGGGCACTGCATCGCCCGGCCACCAGCACCGCTCCGCCGATCTGGTCGAGGGGCTCGACGGCGAGCGCATTCGTGCGCGCATGCGGGAAGGACACCGGCCGACCGCAAGCATGGGAACTAAACGGGCTGCGGGGCTCCGGCCAGCTAATGCGCGCTGGGCACCTGCAGGCGGCAGGGATTCTTGGAGTTGGGTCTGGTACTGCTTGATAGTTGATACGGCTTCGGTGAGGGGCACGGATGGAGAGAAGGTGGGGTGACTAGGTCGGCTCTGGCTGGGGTCGATGGTGCCGTTGAGGCTGTTCCCGCGGAGGTCGAGCTCGCCGGGGTGGGAGAGCAGGTCGAGGGAGCCCTGCAGGTCGAGTGAGGTGACACGGCGGCGGTCGGACGAGCACACCACGCCGGTCCAGCCGCCGGCGCAGGCGTCGGGCGTGCTCCAGTTGCCGGTCAGGATGATGTGCGCATCGGCGGCGCGGCGGAACAAGGCCAGCATGTCGGTGTCGCTCGGCTTCACCTGTGGCTCCACGAAGCGGTTGCGAGGAGACCTCCAACCTCTCTGATGCGCGAGGAGAGGAGGGGATCACGGGGCGCCGGTGAGTCGCCCGTTCGGTAGACAGAGGAGGGGATCTTGGGGCGCCGGCAGGTGGAGACTGGAGAGAGAAGATTTTTTTGAGTGTGGGTGGAGAGAGAAGGTGGGCCACTTGGTCGGCAGGTGGGTTGTCCAGCTTTCCAGCTCACGTCCGTTCTGATCTGTTAAGGTCTAACGCAGTTCAGAGTCTGATCCAATGGTTGGAATTGTCTATAGGGTTGATCCAATGGCTGTCTTAGGGTGCGTAGCTACCACCGGTGGTAGCAAATCCGCGTTGATATATATATATATATAGGACTCCTATTATATACTCCTGGGTGTACATACTCCCATATTCAATATACCTCATATATAAGGGTATTATACCTCTTTATAATTTTTAATATACCTCATTAATTATTCTAATATACCTCAATATAATTAGTATGCAAAAAATTCCATCGGAACCTTTACTTTTTTTAATACATCACTTTTACATGTATAAATGCAGTATATATGCAAATAATATGAGGTATATAGACTCAAATGATTTTTTTTTATAAAACTCACTTTGAGGTATCTAGTATTAACTAATGAAGTATATTAAAAATGATAAAGATGTATAATATCCTTGTATATGAGGTATATTGAACGCGGGAGTACGTACACCTAGGGATACCATCTCATTTTCCTATATATATATATATATATATATATATATATATATATATATATATATATCAACGCGGATTTGCTACCACCGGTGGTAGCTATGCATGCATGCATAATCCTTGGATTGCATGAGCATGATATTCCTACCGCATGCGATGTAGAGAGCAGGAGATGACGGTGATAACGGATGAAATGCTTCCGCTTGTTGCATGCACATGGTACTCTTGAATGGCTACCTAGGATGGCAACTGTGGATGGCTAGAGCAGGTGGTGATTTGAGACATGCCATGCCTAGTTGCCATGCACACTCTTGAATGTCTACCTAGGATGGCAACTGTGGATGGCTAGAGCAGGTGGTGATTTAAGACATGCCATGCCTAGTTGCCATGCACACTCTCCTAACCAAGTAACCTGCAGAGTGGATGGTGAGATGAGATGGTTTGTTGGGGTGGTTCCTTGGTGTGGTGGCTTTGGATGGATAGGTTGAGTGGATGGTGTAGTAGGTGTGTGTGTGTGTGGTTAGTTGGGGTGGATAATCCAATAGGTTGCATGGTGTGGTGTGTTGGGGTGGTGTGTTGAGGTGGTGAGAGATGGGAATATGCATGCAAACGCCGTTGCTTTCGTCTGTTAATTCTTGTGCTCCCGGTAGAAAATCACATGCTCCCTATAGAGGATCTAATGGTGGATGGTGGGTGCATAGCTACCACCGGTGGTAGCAGGCTATTTTGCATATATATATATATATATATATCAACGCGGATTTGCTACCACCGGTGGTAGCTATGCATGCATGCATAGTCCTTGGATTATGTGAGCATGATATTCCTCCGCATGCGATGTAGAGAGCAGGAGATGACGGTGATAACGGATGAAATTCCTCCGTTTGTTGCATGCACATGGTACTCTTGAATGGCTACCTAGTATGGCAACTGTGGATGGCTAGAGCATGTGGTGATTTTAGACATACCATGCCTAGTTGCCATGCGTAGTAGCCATGCACACTCTACTAACCAAGTAACCTGTAGAGTTGCCTTGTATGATTTCCTAACCGATCAAGGTGGTGATTTTAGGAATGCCACACCTAGTTGCCATGCACACTCTCCAAACACACTAACCACCTAGACATGCCATGTGATGTAGCCGTCTTGCCTAGCCATACGTGTGGTTTTGGCGGGATTTTTTTGTTGGCGCGAATGTTATGGTCTTCCTTTTCCCTCCATTATCTCACTGCTGCCACTACATATATAGATGACAATGCTAGAGTGGAGCAGCGGAAGGCTGGATAGAAATCCTAACTTGCATCGCCCAGCTCCGCCTGCTCATCACTATATTGTTCGGCTATAAAATGCGACGGAGGGTAAGAACTAATTAAAATAAGTTCATAAATCCTATCGAGAGAAAAAAGACATTTATGAAATGAGCTCTACTTGATTAAGTAGCGGCGCTCTCAAAATCAACAAATCAATTAACCGCTGATTTTTTTGGATCAAGGTGTTCGTCCTAATGAGCTATGGTATGAATCCGATTATGTATCAGGGAAATGCTAAATAGAAAAGGATACGGCAGCTATGAGTACACAATGTGAGTGGTGAGATGAGATGATTTGTTTGCATGGTTCCACGGTGTGGTGGCTTTGGATGGATAGGTTGAGTGGATGGTGTAGTAGGTGTGTGTGTGGTTAGTTGGGGTGGATAATCCAATAGGTTGCATGGTGTGGTGTGTTGGTGTGGTGTGTTGAGGTGGTGTGTTGAGGTGGTGAGAGATAGGAATATGCATGCAAACACCGTCGCTTCCGTCTGTTAACTCTTGTGCTCCTGGTAGAAAATCACATGCTCCCTATAGAGAATCTAATGGTGGATGGTGGGTGCATAGCTACCACCGATGGTAGCAGGCTATTTTGCATATATATATATCAACGCGGATTTGCTACCACCGTATATATATATCAACGCGGATTTGCTACCACCGGTGGTAGCTACGCATGCATGCATAGTCCTTGGATTGTGTGAGCATGATATTCCTACCGCATGCGATGTAGAGAGCAGGAGATGATGGTGATAACGGATGAAATGCTTCCGTTTGTTGCATGCATATGGTACTTCTGAATGGCTACTTAGAATGACAACCATGGATGGCTAGAGAAGGTGGTGATTTGGGACATGCCATGCCGAGTTGCCATGCACATTTTCCTAACCGGCCAGGTGGTGATTTCGGACATGCCATGTCTTGTTGCCTTGCACACTCTCCTAACCAAGTAACCTGCCGAGTTGCCTTGCATATTTTCCTAACCGAGCAGGTGGTGATTTCGGGAATGTCATGCCTAGTTGCCTTGCACACTCTCCTAACAAAGTAACCACCTAGACATGCCATGTGATTTCACCATTTTGCTAAGCCGGTGAGTAGCTTTGAATGGGTTTATTATTTTCCTAACCGAGCAGGTGGTGGGTAAGAATAATTGAAATAAGTTCATAAATCCTATCGTGAAAAAAAGACTGTTATGAAATGAGCTCTACTTGATTAAGTAGCGGCGCTCTGAAAATCAACAAATCACTTACCCACTGATTTTTCTGGATCAAGGTGTTCGTCCTACTGAGCTATGGTATGAAAACGATTATGTATCAGGGAAATGCTAAATAGAAAAGGAGAGGGCAACTATGAGTACACAATGGGAGTGGTGAGATGAGATGGTTTGTTTGTATGGTTCCATGGTGTGGTGGCTTTGGATGGATGGGTTGAGTGGATGGTGTAGTAGGTGTGTGTGTGGTTAGTTTGGATGGATAATCCAATAGGTTGCATGGTGTGGTGTGTTGGGGTGGCTGTGTTGAGAGGTGGTGAGAGATGGAGATATGCATGCAAACACCCGTTGCTTTCTCTTCTATTAAATCTTGTGCTCTCGGTAGGAAATGTTATGCTCCCTATATATATATATATCAACACGGATTTGCTACCACCGGTGGTAGCTATGCATGCATGCATAGTCCTTGGATTATGTGAGCATGGTATTCCTCCGCATGCGATGTAGAGAGCAGGAGATGACGGTGATAACGGATGAAATTTCTCCGTTTGTTGCATGCACATGGTACTTTTGAATGGCTACCTAGCATGGCAACTGTGGATGGCTAGAGCATGTGATGATTTTAGACATACCATGCCTAGTTGCCATGCGTAGTAGCCATGCACACTCTACTAATCAAGTAACCTGAAGAGTTGCCTTGTATGATTTCCTAACCGATCAAGGTGGTGATTTTAGGAATGCCACACCTAGTTGCCATGCACACTCTCCAAACACACTAACCACCTAGACATGCCATGTGATGTAGCCGTCTTGCCTAGCCATACGTGTGGTTTTGGCGGGATTTTTTTGTTGGCGCGAATGTTATGGTCTTCGTTTTCCCTCCATTATCTCACTGTTCCACTACATATATAGATGACAATGCTAGAGTGGAGCAGCAGAAGGCTGGACAGAAATCCTAACTTGCATCGCCCAGCTCCGCCTGCTCATCACTATATTGTTCGGCTATAAAATGCGATGGAGGGTAAGAACTAATTAAAATAAGTTCATAAATCCTATCGAGAGAAAAAAGACATTTATGAAATGAGCTCTACTTGATTAAGTAGCGGCGCTCTCAAAATCAACAAATCAATTAACCGCTGATTTTTTTGGATCAAGGTGTTCGTCCTAATGAGCTATGGTATGAATCCGATTATGTATCAGGGAAATGCTAAATAGAAAAGGATACGGCAGCTATGAGTACACAATGTGAGTGGTGAGATGAGATGATTTGTTTGCATGGTTCCACGGTGTGGTGGCTTTGGATGGATAGGTTGAGTGGATGGTGTAGTAGGTGTGTGTGTGTGTGGTTAGTTGGGGTGGATAATCCAATAGGTTGCATGGTGTGGTATGTTGATGTGGTGTGTTGAGGTGGTGTGTTGAGGTGGTGAGAGATAGGAATATGCATGCAAACACCGTCGCTTCCGTCTGTTAACTCTTGTGCTTCTGGTAGAAAATCGCATGCTCCCTATAGAGAATCTAATGGTGGATGGTGGGTGCATAGCTACCACCGGTGGTAGCAGGCTATTTTGCATATATATATATACCACGACCAGGCACATTATTTTCAATAATAAAAAACTGCATTTTATATGGTCTATACCCCACATGGTCATGCTGTAAAGGTTCCCTTAGGTGTGCCAGCCCCAACTGATTGACTTTTTTTAGGATCACCAACTGATTGATGACAGGATACAATGGACAGCCCAACAACAAATGTGGTAGTGTGCAATGGTTGAGTTTAATTTCATTATCTACTAATACAAGTGTTTTGGTATTTTCACATGGACGCACTTAATTGTGACTTTTCTACACATGCTCTTTAGCGGATTTTGACTTTAATGACTACCGCTCTACTGTCATAATCGACCGGCACTCTTTATGGGTTCTAGGTTAGCGCGCAGTTGGGTTCCGTTCATCCCACATCGTCAGTTTTGTTTACCAAAATGGCCCACTTCGAGCTCACCGGAGCAACCCGAAGCAACTAGAAGGAATAACATGAGGAATGTTGCCCTAATGGGCTATGCTGCTGCCCGATCCCCGAATGCAGCTTCATGGCACCAACCAGGACATTTTACCAACCATTCGATATCCGGAGACAAGATGGGATTTCACATCCTTAGTGGGGGAGACGACATATGTGTTATTCACAATGTGTTTCCTTGAAAGAAATCCAAATCACAATATGGTTGGGATCTGATCACTTCTGAGACTCACTAGTAACTAAGCAATTGTGTCCTAGCAAAAAAAAACTAAGCAATTGTGAATGTCCAAACAATATTCGGCCACTGTTCTCTGAACTGCCTACCGCCACCTACTGCTAGTGAAAGGTCACTACATCATAAATTGCACCACATCTTACAAGAATTGCTGGTTTTTCTTTCAGGGAAAAAGAAGAATCACTGTTACTTCTAATAAGAAAGAATCGCTGCTACTATTCTGAGCAAGGCATCCCCTTAACTTGACAAAAGATTTTCATGTTCTGCACTCTGATGAGGCGTATAAAAAAAATGTCAAGAGCATGTACATACACATGGAAACTTGCAACAAAACTAGTATTACATCAGTCATCGACAAAATAAATCTAATCTTCACCACATGTGACTTATTCTGTTATATCAAAGCAAAGTTTAGCTTCATCCCAGGGACCATTGATCTCGAACTTGTATTCTTGAATCTTGATAAGCCAGTAAGGGCAAACAAGCGAGATGAAAACAACAAGCGCCAGCAGTAAAATGAAGAGCATCCGATGCAACTGGTACGTGACGCTCAGGGCCAAGATCATCAGAGCAAATGAGAATAGCAGATGGAGTCTACATGAGTACTTCTTGATACAAAATGTTACCAGTGGCGCAAACAGGAATACCTGCAAGGAGAAGAGCATGATTGCAAAGACATGCAGCCAAGACGGCAGACGCGAAGCCACAAGAACAGATGCTACTATTGATGCATTTAGGGAGATGTTGCTGGTCAACTTTGGGTTGTTCAGTGCACCTGGAGGTCTTATAGTTGAACCAGAATAATCATGCAAGAAGAGATGAACCAGAAGAAGGAACACAGCAAGTGCCCAGATTGAATCTGAACTGATGGACCTAGTGAGGGTATGACAGATTGGCGCTAAAACATAAAGGCCACTGGTGAAGAATGATATGTTGAGGACATATTTTGAGAGTAGCTTCAGCGAGAACGGACTCGTTGTGAGCAAGAGTACCAAGAACCCAACAAGCACAAGGCCAATATCGAATTTCAAGAGAGTGATCTCATCAATGGCCAAATTCAGTGTATGGGCCCATGTCGAAACCACAAGAGCAACGATGCAGAGATACTGGGAGATGGAGACTGAGTCGACGATCACTCTCAGGAAATTCCTCTTGACAACATTGGCATTCATAACCATCTCCTCAAGGAATGAGTCGTCGGTGTAGTTGTCATCATAGCCTGGTTGCATTCCTCCATAGGCTACCTTCCTCCACTTAGTTTGACATCGAATCGGGTTTTCAATGCCCTTCATCCCTCCTTGCTACTATGCCTTGCCCAAGAAGAATTAAACCATTTATAGCAAAGTTGCTGGATCTTTGATAATATATCCAAAGTTGGCCATCCTTCTATTAAAGACCCTAAGCTGGCTGTTTGGTTTGATGATATATTTTCAAGGATGTTTTTGCACATACAGATCAAATAACCTTTCAGAACGGCAAATCTGTCCTTGTCATGTTTGTCGGATCGCTACCTCTCCGGCAACGAGTGAATCCCTGGCTGAGGCTCTTGCTGCCTGCACCTCCAGCGGATTCTGTTACTTCATTTCTTGCGGGGTAATTGATCCCCCAGCTCAGCTGTCTTTGATCATAAGCCCCTTTGTTGGTCTGCCTCGATCATAAGCACTCCACTTCGGTTTATTGTTGATGATACCACCTTTTGCACGGTTAATAGATTTGTCAACATATAACCAACAAATAGACATTAGGAAAGACAAAAGTAACTTCAGTTTAAAAGGCACGCAGATGTAACTCCAAGCAACACAGTTATGTTGTCCAAACAAAAGAATGTCAACACTGTTTCAGTTGTGCTATGGTTAAAACAAAAAATGATATAAATCTGCTTACGTGAATAAGATCACACCCCTACCTCAATCCAGCCCCCCCCCCCCCCCCCCCCCCTCCCCCCTCAAACCCCCATGTCTCTCATCAAATTACCACCTAGGGTTCCACGATTCAGAACAACCGGAAACAAGAAAAATTCGCGAAATAGGGGAAGAGAGAAATCTTGCCTTACCTTGTGGAAGCAAATGAGGGCTGCCGGCTGCGGATAGGGAGAAACTCGGCGGCAGCAGGCAGGTGCGGGCGGATGGGAGGGGGGAAGCCGTGGCGGACGGGAGGAACAAGAAGAGGAGCTCTGAGGTGCGTGGAGATGGGGGGAGGACGCACAGATCGGTAGAGCGGCGCGGCTGATGGAGTGGAGACGAGCGGCCGGCAAGACTCGGTCGTGGTCGAGCAGAAAACGAAGGGAGGAAAAAGGAACGAGACTGGCAAAGCCTCGCGGCCATAGATACAAATGGATTAGCATTATTACCTAAAAGAAAAGTGGATTAGCATTAATTTTTTAATAATATAATCTTTTAAGAAAAGTTATCTCATTTTTAACTAAAGAAGGTAAAGTGTATCATTTATTTGGCGAGTGCTGATAATCCCTCGGAGGTTGTTTACTACGCAACCTCCTGATCGGGAGCCGTTGGATGGGTGGATTAGGACCGTAGGATCTCGCTTCCATCCTCTCACCCTTCCGCGCGTTGCTGCAAGCAGTAAAAAGTAGACCGTTCTCTTAGAAAAATGATGGGGACCGCAGCACGCAGGGACCCATCACCCAATCTCCCGCAGCAAATTCCCCCGCAGGAATCTTCCTCCCCTAATGACGAGGGTTAACTCGGCAAATGTCCTAGATGAAGGACTTAGGATCGGGGAGATAGGGCGTCGGATGAACTCGAAGGTAAAGTTAGTCAAAATAGGTGTGTGTCGAAAGTAAACTTGGGTGTTCAACCTGGCTTGCTTTCAATCTGGCCTACACCGTCCCCTCCTGGCCCCTATATATAGATGGCGAGGTATCGAGGATCGGGTAGGGTCCGATACATATTACAATATCGACATACGGTAGGAACTCGTATTCGACTATCATTACAATTGGGCCTAGCTTAACGGGCCGCAGGGGTACTCAACTAACGGGCTCTATTAACTATACCCTTGTCAGTAGCCCCTGAGATTCTGCCAGAATTGTAGATTCAGGTTGAATCTCTAATCTTCAAATCTTCGACTTGATCAATTCTTCGACTTTATCTTCAAATCTTCGACTTGGTCTTTCGACTTATGATAATTTGTTCGCAAGGGGTCTCGATGAACAAGCCTGACAACTCTGACGGATCAAGAGGTCAGTTAACTGTCGGAACAGATACTTGTCACCTACTTCAAATTCAATCCCCTTGGACTTGAATTTGGGATACCGGTCAAACTCACTCTTTTGCCGCATTTAGGACTTACAAAGAATGAATCCCAGTGGTTCTCAAGGTACCCAGTGCGTCCACCAGGATTTTCTTCGCGTCGTAGACGCGGATACATACCAGCAGAGCGCATCCATGTGCGTATACCAGGCCACACAGGACGGATCCCGGGGTCTTACCTTCGTGACAAGTCACGGCATTCGAGTTGCATTGCGATAACGCAACTCGAGAATCTCATGTCGCAGTCAAATTTTGACTGAAACTATTCGGGTTTCTTCAACCATAAAACTCGCTCCCGATGGGAGTAACACTCCTGCACTTCTCCAATTATAATGCTTTGCCAAAAAATATCGTCGGGTGCGCGCTCAGCGCTCCCGATGGGAGTAGCCCCCGAGGCTATAGTCGAAAAAGGCTTTTTTCGAGTATAGGCTCAAAAAATGTAGTATAATCCATCATACTTCAACTCGAGATACTTTAAGGACATACTGTCGTCGAATACTAATCCACCACTTCAGAGAGAAGTTGTATTTACCATCTTTGAAAATAGTAGCCCCCATGGCTATAATCGAAACTCTTTCATATATAGTCTTGTGCACCTATTTTGCACTTGTCGGCGCCATCTTTTCCTCTATCTTATATTATCTTCTTTATGATATCAATGAATACGTCATTCTGTACCATTGCGAACCGTTGCATGGGCAATACTGTAAATTTCTCATTTTTTTGACCGTTAGTGGGCTTACCGTTTCCTATCTTTGCGCCACGTCTCAGCCCACGTTCCTTCTCCCAGAAGATATATAAAGGGGATCATGGGGAGTCTTACTGTTTACCAGCTCGTTCTCTCTGCCGCCTCCATTGCTGATCTCTTCTGTCTCCTCCTCTCGTGCATAGCCCCCGAGCGCACTTTGTACTGGATGCGCGTGAAACACCTGGCCACCAAGAACACCATGGCCAAGACTTCTGCCACCAACTGGGTGCGCTCCGCCATCACCAAGAAGGAGGTGGAGAAGGCCAGGGCGGACGTGTGACGACCTCGAATTTGATACAAATTCGAAGTGCCCGTTATGTATTCCACCGCAATCCCAGAACCATTGTTGAGATATACATAACGTAGTTGGTAACCAGTTCCATAGACATTACAATACGATGATTCAAATACAATGGTCATAGAGACCAAGTTCATATTACAACACAACATAGCAGCGGAAATAACGTCTTCGGGTCCATGCCTTCACCCTACAGGCAATGGCGACTCATGGAGACGAGCTTAGTTCTGGTACTCCTCTTCATACCCTTCCTCCTGATACTCTTCCCCATAGTCTGGCCAAGTTGATAGCCAGGGACACCGCCATGAGTACATTGGATGCACTCGCAAACCATCTTATAAATGAAATGATGAAGTAGGTATGCAAGTTTGGCATAGTGGACTAAGCACTAAGTTTCTTTGCAAAAGCTAGTTTTATTTCCCAAGAATGTTCATTTGTAGAAAAGAAGTTTAGTTCTCTAAGTTCAATCTAAAGAGGACTTCAAGTGTGTCAACATCATTGTCAAGTCAAGTCATTCACCATGTTCATCATTTTCACTTTTAGTCCTGACAAAAGTCAAGTACAGCTTGCCAACTGTCCATAACCGCGGACTCGGCTATTCGAATAGTTTGAAAAAAACCTCTGCAGAGGGGTACACTTTACCCACAAGAATCGATACATCTGCCGGGAGAAATCCATGGATCGTCATACACAAGGTATGCGGGGTTCAGATAATCAAACAAACTCTTTCACTTGTCTACTCTAGTATAGGATCCTTCCCTAGAGCCCGAGACACGGATTTCCCCGTTCCGGCGCCTCTAGTTTTGCCCACTCCGGAATGCCGGACGGATGGAAATCTTCAGGAAGGAAAATTTCCAATGACCACTTGGTTCGGAAGCAACCACGCATGGAATACTTCTATAAAGGATGAAACAAGACCTCCCATACTAGAATAAACAAGCTAGGAGTAAGCCCCTTCCCATTCAGGGGTAATGTGGTCGTACGGTATGGTTGGCTCCCATAGTACATCACTCGTTGCCATTTAGAAATACATTTCATAGTTCTTAGTCAAGATTAATTTCTTTCCTAAAGCCATTATGTAGGAGCAATCTCCAATTCAAGTTTCAAGTTCAATTCACCACTTTCAACTAGAGTTCCCCTTATAGATGGCCTCAAATTATTAGCGACTAAGCAACTACATTGAGTGATGACTACTAAATAGAGTTGGATAAACTCAGCTTGATGCTCTTGTTCAACAAGACATCACTACACTTCTATCATTCTACTCTAGCAATTCAATCATGCAATTTACTTAAAACAAGTAGGATGCAATATTAAAACTAGGCATTGGGAGTATGAATCAAAAGATGGCTTGCCTTGGTTGGCAAAGTGTCCGGGGTATTCTTCTTCTTCTTGATAATAATCCCCTCCAATATCCTCCTCGGCAATACTAGCGTCTAATAACGAATAAACACAAAGCACACAATCACTCCATAATGCTAACAACACACCAAGCACACATCTTTGTTTGCTAACAATAGCATTCATGTTGCATTTTATGGTGTTGGATTGTAAGTTTTGCTTCTAAGTTTCCATCAAGTGTGCAAGCTAGAGTTTCTATTAAGTGTCCAATATTGTTCACTTTCTAAGCATTGGTAGGGGTTTAGGGGTACTACTACTAGTTTAAGTGGGAGGGATCCACTAAGTGAATTGGTAAAGAGGGCAAATTTTAATTCTAAGTATATGATAGGGATCTATCATTTTATGTGACTATCTAGAGTTGGGTTAGGGTCTAATTGATAACACTAACAAGGTTTGAGTTGATTAGGGTTGACTAACAGTAAGGGAGGTCATTGGTGAGTTCACAATTTAAATTTCATGATTTTAGGAGGCTTACACAATTTTCTAGAAATATTCTATGGTTAACAAAGCTATGGTCACACTATTCATATCTCATTTTATTCCTAATTCAAATTGAATTCTAACCAGTTCTACTGTGTAGATTATTTTACAAGCTTTCCAACGCATATTCATTTGCTAGAAAAGGATTTGTAAAACTCTTGGAATTTAAGTTTGAAAAGCATATCTGAAACAAATTTGAATTAATTCGAAAAGGCGGGAGAATAAATAAAAATCGATTCGGACCGAAACTAAACTGAACCGGGCCGTTTTCAAAAGAATCCCGAACGGGCCGGCCCATACCGCTTCGCTCCGGGGCGGGAAATGAATAAAACAGAACCTGACAGGGGGGTCCCACCCGTCAGGTCACTTAACTCCTCCGAACCGGTACGCTACCGAACGATCTTGATCCAACGGCTCACAGCCATCGTCTCGACGGAGAGGGGCGGAGCTCACCTGCGAGCAGTGAAGACGACGACGGCGACGGCGGCGTGCGTAGAGGAAGAAGATCTTGACGGCGAGGGGTGGAAACGACTGCGGCGTGACTCCTCCTCCGATTCCCAGCGGCGGCCTGCTCCCAGGTGGTCGGACGCGGCGGCGCTCTCCACGTCCAGTACCTCGCCGGCGGAGCTGGCGTCGGCGAGCTAGAGCAAGCGGGGCGATACGAGTGTGTCTGGGAGATAGCTGGGGACGGGGTGCGTTGGTTCGTTTGATCGGCGGGGCCTTTTATAGGCCGGAGCGTCGAGGAAGAGGGCGTCCAGAAGCTCGCCGGAGCGGGGGCCCTGGGCGCGTGCGTCGAGCGACACTGGGCACGGCGGCCTCGCTCGCGTGCTGGGGGGCTTTGGTCTCGGCTGCGGCATGCTGTGGGTCGACGCTGGCGAGGGCAGGGTGGTCGGCGACGTGCAGAATGCTGGGAAGAAAGAGGGGGGGTCCGGGGTGCTGCCTTCTCTTCTCCTCCCTTTCTCACGGCTCGGGTCGGGGCTAGGGGCGCTAGGCTCGACCGAGGCATCGTCCAGGAGCATGGCAACAGTCCTCGAGCGAGCAAGAACAGTGCAGCCCACAGTAAGCTCGATTTGGTTTGATTCTTGCCTGCCAGTGTTCGACGAAATGCCCGCAAGAGTTTGAAATTCGAATTTTTGAAATTTTCCACTTTGGGTGATCAACATATTGGCCAAGGTTTTCAGTCATATTTTTGTTCTGGAGAAATAACAGGTTTTGCAAAAATTTATATTTGAAAATAGGGTATGGTCACTGTTTCAGATTCAAAGTTTGATTGATGTTTGAGTCAAGCTCTGGTTTGAATTTTGGGTAGCAACTTCTTGGTTGAGTTTGTATGTGACTTGGTGAAGCTCAACTAACTGGTCAATCATGGATTTGAGTTGCAGATTTCTTAATCCAAGGGCTCAAAGTAGGGTAGTCAAACAGATTTTCTAGATCATCTTATTCTTCTCTTTTTCTTTGACATTTTTATTTCTGGTTTCTTTGGTTCCTATAATTCTTCTCAATTGCTTCTGTTGGTTAACTTAGAATTAACTAACCAATGTACAATCAAAAATAACACACATGAAATCATAGAATACATATAATAGAAAATACATGTATGCATGAAATAATGGATAAAAGTTTTATCTGGGTCCAAAATTTGGTACTTTATTTAATAAGAGGGGGATTACAATTTCTGAGTTGTTACAGGACGGCCTCATCGCCGCCGAGGATTCCATCAAATTTCCTAGCACTGAGCGGATCCCGAAGCCCCCGAGCGGTTATCGGGTAATGTTTCTTGCTTTCCTCCTCCGCGGTTTCTCTCTTCCTGCCCACGAGTTTCTCCGTGGGCTTCTATTTGTCTACGGTGTGCAGCTCCATCAGCTTACACCAAATTCCCTTCTACACATCGCATGTTTCGTGACCCTCTGCGAGTCATTCTTGGGCATTGAGCCCCACTTCCTTCTTTAGAGGTCAATCTTTCGGCTCCGCCTCAACGTTGCTTTGGCTAGGAAACCTGAACTGGGTGGAGCCGTCGTTTCTGTGCGCCCTGAGGCGTAATACTTTGAATTTTCCATGGCCGCATCTGTCCAAGGGTGCAGGACAAAGTGGTTCTATATCAAGGACCGCAAATCCTCTCCTGAAGATGAATACGGCCTTCCTCCTTTTGACGCTTCCCAGGAGGTAAAGAAATTGGCATCGTGGGATACGTTCCCCTCAGATGCAGAAGTCGAAGAAATTCTTCCTCTTCTTTCCCGCATCAAAGCTTTAAAAGGAGGTCAAGGAGGTGCTCTGTCGGGTATGCAACTCATGGCGTTTTTTATTCAACGTCGAGTCCAACCCCTACAACACCGCCTTACCAAACTTTGGAATTACTCTGGCTTGGAAGATCCTACCCGCGTATCTGAAGATTTGATATCGAAAGAAGATGTCGACAAGCGAGTCAGGAATCTCACCAAGCTCACCAAAGATCATGCAGTTGCGGATTTAACCGCTGATTTTTTCGACTCCGTGCACCCTCTGCCTGAGGTATGTATCTTCGCGTTCACTTGTTGTCAAACTTTGCTTGTTTTGACTTGCGTTGTTCTGTGCCTATGCACTCTGCTGACTTATTTATATGCAGGGTCACCAATTCCTTGTTTCTCGTCCTCCTCTTCCAGAGGCAGGGCCCCTACCGGCTGATCTAGCCTCTCCTGCGTCTGAAGCCCCCGAGGCTGACGAAAGTCAGGACGGAGATGATGTCGAAGAATCTGAAGAGGAAACTAGCTCGTCGACATCGCCTCCTCCTGTACTTGCTGAAGATGTTGATGTCGACAAGAAAAGGAAGCGTGTCGATGAAATTGCTTCATCAAGTTCTGCAGCGGCTGGTAAAGCTCCTGTTCTTGCAGAAGATATGGAGTACTTTGACATGCTAGCATCGTAAGTATTTTATTTGAGTTCTTCAATTGCAACGTTCTTGCCTTGTTTCCATAATTTATATTCTTCATGCAGTGATGATGAAGAGCCACCAGCATATGCGACAGCTGCTCCCCCAACTTCTCCTGCGGCCACTGATGAGCCCATTGAGCCAGATGTTGCGCCGAGGGCTACCAGGTCTTCTGTGAAGAAGGTTCCTCAAGCCCGATACCCCAAACGCTCAAAGAAGGCCAAAGAACCCGAAGTTTCTCTGGAAGCCCATGCACCTATGGTTTCTTCTGACGATGTGGGCAATTCTTTCTTACTTGCTTTCCTTTCATACACTTCTGCTCTTACACACTCCTTTTCTCAGGCTTTATTGAAGAGATTCATCGCCCTGGGCACTGAATGTGCTGAGTACCTAAAGGTTACGAAAGCTTCCGAAGGTATGTTCGACATCCATTCATGGTTTTTCCCCCTTGCATATCTTGTGCTATTTTTCTGACTTCCTTTCTTCTTCCATTTTAGCTGCTCTAGCCACAACCAATGCCCGGATTGCGTTGCTGGAAGCGGAGCTCCGTGCTTCTCAGAAAGCTTACGATGCTGCGGCTACTGCCAAAGCAAATGCTGAGAAGTCGCAGAAATCTGCGCTTGGTAAGGTGAAGAAAGCTGAAAAAGCTTTAGCTGATGCCAACAAGGATCATGCTCAGCGAGAGCAAGCCGTGGCGGAGCGTCTCCACACAATATCCACTGCTGCTGAAAGTAAGTGTTTCGCCTTGTCTCCTATTTTCGACTTCTGTTGCACTGCTGCTTATGTTGACATCTTCCTCCTTCTTTTCTTTTCTACCTCCTCTGTGTCGTGCAGGTTTTACTGGGGTATCTTTATCGGCCCTGCAACCGGACGGGGACCCTCTAATGACTGCGGTTAACCTACTCGAGGAAAACTGGATATCTATCCAGGAAACTTTCGAGTTAGTTAGCCGCGTCCTTTCAAGACTCTTTGTCGGGTTATGGCCAAAGAAAAGGGCAGCAGTTCCGAAGGACAACTTGAGTGAAGTTGCCAAGTCCTTCGACACAACTGAAGACCCTACTCTCCAGCTGAAAGGACTTTCAATTAAGCGTGGTGCCGAGGGTGCTATTGCACTTTCTCTTGCGCACGGTACGAATTTCGACTGGGAGAGGGTTAGCTCCCCTCATGGACACACCCGGGATGAGATGAAGGCTTTCTTCGAGAAGGCGAAGAAGTTGGCGCCTGCGTTGCTGACAACTATTTCCCCTTCGGTAGCTTCTGCGGTGCCTGCCGCACCATCTCCAGCAACGGAAGGTCCAGTGCCACCGTCGACTTCCGGCGAGGAAGTTGCCGTGCCCTCTTCTGCCACGGAGCACAATGCTGAGGTGGCGTAGACTCGGCTTTCTTTGTAGCTTTTAGTTTTCTCCTTTTGGATGCAAAAACTTTAGTTGGGTGCAACCCGAGAACCTTAGTCATAGGGTGTTGCACTTATGTAAATATATTTCTGGTGTATGAAGTATTATGCTGTCTCTCTGAAATGTTTCTCCTTTCTTTCCCCTTTGGCTTGCAGTCGATGCGCGCCAATGATCCTTTGACTCACGGTCCTGCTCCTTCTTCTACCCGTGCGTTTGGTTCTCAGATTTTGTCGACTCCTAGTCGATACAATCAGTGCGCAGAATATTCGTCAAGGATTTCTGACCTTGAAGCTCGCTTGACTTCAGCCAAATGCCAAGCTCAGATGGCGTTTGATAAGGCTAGCAAAACTTCTGCCCTGACGAAGCAGGTATCGATTCTTAGTGATGAAGTGTCCAGCTTGACGGCAAAGATTTTGCATCACGAAGAATGCAACTCTTTCATTCTTGGTATCGTCGAATCCGCCTGTGAAATGTTGCGATGTGAGCTTCTTCTCGACTTATTTTCTTCTCTTTGTACTATTACTCTTGTAATATCCTTTGCCTTTATAGGCACTTGCTTGGACTTCGCTGCTGAAGATCGTCGGGTTACCGAACGAAGCGCAGCTCTGGAGAAGATGTCCGCAGGTGTTGAAAATTTATGGTCTGAACCTCGACGCCGAAGCGCTATTGTATTGCTTCAGGACCGTGCCCAGCATATTGGCGAGGCAGTAGATGGCTGCAGGAGAGCTCTCGTAACTATGCACTCGGTGATGCTTCCTCGCAATCCTCTGCCTGCTACTTTTCCATTGCTCCTTGATGTTTTTAGGTCCAGCCAGCGAATTCATCGGTTGATAGAATTGAACCTAGTAGCAGGTGCCAACTTTGCTCTTGGGTGGATACGCAAGTGGCAGCCAAGACTCAATTATAGTTCTATGTCGCTGAGCTATCCTCCTGGTGGGGCAAGCCTTCGAGTACACTTAGAGAGTACCTTGCAGCCTGCCCGATGAATTATAGCCAGGTTGTTGCAACAAGACTCCGCGTTTTTCCGCGAGTTTCACTACTTAGACCCTTTAGGTGTAGATGATTCTGACAACCCGATGTTGTAATATACTTTTGTGTGTGTGTAACGCGAGAGTATTGTATTTCGTGACTTTATGACGAAAATTTGTTCTCAGAGCGTTATTGTATGACTCGTGCGTTTGCCGCATTTTTTCTTTGAAAGACTCATAAACTCGAATATGAGGAACGTTTTGTCTTCATTATATTTGCGATGTAAGATACATGAGGTGACCCAAGAGATTCGGCCTATGGCCCGTGTTCTGGATCTAGAGGGCATTGCCCCTGGTATAACTCGTGGCTTTTACAGCCTTATTCTTCTACTCTATTGTTCTTTTGATGCTAATGCTGTTGTAGCTTTCTCCTCTTCTCCTATATTTTTGTCCTCTTCTGATGCTCCTATTCGCGGTTTCTTCATCTCTGGCTCCGCAGCGTGTCCTTCGAGTGGTTTGACGCCTTCTGCTGTCGTGCTTTTCGCCTTCTCTGCGTAGTTGGCTATCATGCCGAAGTTTTGCGCCATTTTGTGGAACTCCCTGTCGTAGAGATCTGAAACTTCAAAACTTCCTTTCACTGTAATTATTCCTCTTGGTCCTGGCATCTTAAGTACCAGATATGTATAGTGAGGTACTGCCATGAATCGCGAAAACGTGGGTCGTCCGAGGATCGCGTGATATTGAGATGGCCAGTCCATAACTTCAAAATCTAGCTTTTCTCTTCTGTAGTTTTGTCGGTTGCCGAAGCAAACGTTGAGTGCTATTCGACCCAATGGGTAATTGGCACTCCCTAGCACGATTCCATGGAAGGAACAATCTGTTGGCTTCAGGAACTCTAGTGATATGTGCACTGCTCAGAGTGTTTTTGCGTATATAAGGTTAATTCCACTCCCTGCATCCATGAATATTCTGTCGACATCATACGCGCCGATTTGAGCTTTGAGTACCAAAGGCGCGTTTCCCGGCCGAGGTACTGTTATAGGGTGATCTTCTCTGTTGAACTCTATTGGTTGTTCTGACCAGTGCAGATACTCCGTTGTAGCTGGAGGTGATGTGACTGCTAGGTTGACTTGTCGAGTTATGCTCTTCTCTTCTTTGTTCGACTTGGGTACATGTTGTATCATTGCTGTGATGTGTCCTTTTGATGGAACATACCCTTCGTCGTCGTCGTGTCCCTGATTTTGCTGGTCTTGTCCTTGAGGAGCTCCATTGTTTCCTTGCTGCTTTGCCGGAGGGTTGTTGCTTCCTTCGAATCCTTGTCGCCTTGCTTCGATTTGCTTGTTTACTGCTGCCTCTTGAAGTTTTAAGAATGTTGTGCAATCCATTGCATGCCTTGATACTCGCTTCCCATCGACGAACGCTGAGTGTATATGACAAGGTCCATTGAGCATGTCTTCTGGCGAGGGGTTGTATTCTCTGGATTCTCTTACGGGGAATTTTTTATAGTCCTCTTTTCCGTAACTTCGATATCCTGAACTTCTTCGATCACTTCCTTGATAGCTGTTGTCTTTGTATCCTGCGGCGACTTGGCTATGAGGGCCATAGTTGTCAAAATTTCTGGACCGTCTTCTTTGACTTCCATATCTATTTCTTCTATCATCTTCTGGAGATCGCGTCCTTTTGTTGTTGCACGCATCTTCTCCATCTGCGAATCTGTTTGCTGTGTCCATGAGGTCTGACACTGTTTTCGGCTTGATTCTACCCATCTCCTCGACTAGGTCTCTTCGTCTTAATCCAATGATGAACGCATCTATTGCTCTTTCGTCTGAAACTTCGACTGCTGAATTTTTGATAAGGCTCCATCTTTGGATGTATGCCCGTAGTGTTTCGTCGCGTTGTTGCACATATGCTTTGACTTCTTCTATTGATGCTGGTCGTTTGTATGTCGACCTAAAGTTGCTTGTAAATTGCTTTGTGAGGTCTTCCCAGCTTCCAATAGATTCTTTCTCTAGTTTGCTCAACCATGACCTTGCTGCGCCGGTGAGGTGTAGTTGCAAAATTTGCATTGCTATTTCTTTGGTTCCTCCTAATATTTGAACTGCTTGTAAATAATCTGCGAGCCATGATTGTGCTTCCTGTGATCCATCGTATTTTTGCTGATCATGAGGTAGCTTGAATCCCTTGGGAACTGGAGTGGTGCGAACCCTGCGGGTAAAGCATGACGCCCCCATCTCTTTCTCGTCGTCTTCATAGTCGCTTTTTTCATTGGGGGATCGCGATCTTCGAGTTCCACCGTGCTGTTTTGGTGATGGCGATCGAGATCGATGCTTGCTGCTTCTGCGCCGAGGACTATTGTGATGGCGAGGTGACCTTGCTTTGTGCACTTCCTTGTGGTGATATACTTCTTCTCCTTTTGCTGATAGCTTGTGGCCCACCATGTTGAGTCCGTTCAGTGCTGCTCTACGCATATGTTCTCGCGGATCTCCTGGACTTGGTCGAGTTGTAAGTAGATATGCTTGTGCTGCCACTAGTGCTGCTTCAGGAGTTTTCGGTAGGATGTTTCCTTGCTCGTCGACCGATAGGAAGGACGAGTCGAGGTTTTTAGAAATACTTTGCCTGTCAGAGTACTCGAGGTTATCGTACCTTGAACCGTGTCGACGATTTTTCCTTGCGTTGCTGTATGATGCGTCACTTCGTGCTTTTCGAGCAGCTTCGCTAGCTGCAATGGCTGAATCTTTTCTTCTTTGTATCTCTATTTTCTCCTTTGCTAATTGCTTGGCCTGCTGCCTTAGGGCGTAATGATACCCCAAAAGCATGTCTTTGCTAGAATTTGATGGTATTGGCGTGCCGTGTTCTACGGTGAAAGGACACAGATGTCGCCTAGAGGGGGGTGAATAGGCGATTAAAACTTTTACGAAAGGCTTGAACAAATGCGGAAATAAACTAGCGTTTAAAATGTCAAGCTTACAAAACCTAAAAAGACTAGGCTCACCTATGTGCACCAACAACTTATGCTAAGCAAGACAAGTAGCAAGGTGATAGCAAGATATATAACTTCTAGCACGATGGCTATCACAAATGTAAAGTGCATAAGTAGTGGAGCTCGGATAAGAGCTCGGATAAGCTAGTCTCCGTTGGAGAGGTGTGGCGGCTTAATGCACTCTGAACGCCACAAAGGCCTCACCTTGAGATGTGGTAGCACAATGCTCACCAAATGCCACAAAGGCTCACCTCAAGAAGCGGAGGCACGCTACACACCAAACGCCACAAAGGCTCACCTTATTCTCCTCGCGCTCTCGCACAAAGCAAGATGCCACGATCCACTATGGGACACTTGAGGGCGGTCACCGAACCCGTACAAGCTTGGGGCAATCTCCACAACTTAATTGGAGGCTCCCAAGAATCGCCACAAAGGCACCATAAAGGTTGGGGAATCTCCACAACTTAATTGGAGGCCCCAAGAATATGCCACAAAGGCCACTAAGCCGTCTAGGGTTCCAAGAACCCAAGAGTAATAAGCTCACAACTTCACTTACCGAATCTCCGAGGAGAACTCAAACCGATGCAACCAATGCAATGGCAAGAACACAAGTGCTCAAGTCCTTCACACCCAAATCCTACCAAAGCAACTAATGCTATGGAGAGATATGAGAGGAAGAACAAAGGAGGAAATCACAAAGAACTCCAAGATCTAGATCCAATAGGTTTCCCTCACAAAGAGGAGAAAGTGATTGGTGGAAATGTAGATCTAGATCTCCTCTCTCTTTTCCCTCAAAAAGATGCAAGAATCATGGGAGGAATGAAGGAGGGAGGGCAAGCTTTCAAGGTCCAACAATGGAGGAGAGAGAGAAAAGAAGCCACCAGCCCAAGGAGGAAGAATGGGGCCTTTTATAGGTCTCCCCACGAAACTAGCCGTTGCAGGCCACTTTCTCCGGAGTCTCCGGCCTTAGGAGGGCGGAGACTCCGGGCATGGGCTAAAAAGCCTCCGCCCCCATCTCTGCGCTGAGCGACACCTCGAGTTTTCGAGGTCCGGAGACTTGGGCCGGAGTCTCCGGTCCCTAGGGGCCGGAGACTTTGACCTGGAAAAGTACCCGGAGGTTCCGAGCCAAATCTCCAGACGAAAAACGGCGAAAACACATTTTGGGCCGGAGTCTCCGGCCCTACGAGGCCGGAGTCTCCGGCCCTGGAAAAGGTAGAAACAGCTGAAACCAAAACGACCATAACTTGAGCATCCGGACTCCGTTTTCGATGATCTTGGGCTCGTTGGAATCACAACAACGAGCTCTATAAGAATATGCATAGAAACATCATAGTCCAACAAGGGAGGATAAAACCAAATGATGAGAGGTTTGACCTCTCTTTAAAGACGAACCGGTAAAACCTCCAAACACCAAAAACTCAATAAGTGTTTCATGCAAAATCCGTTTTTGATGAGCTAGAGCTTGTCATGGAAATAACCACAAGCTCTAGAACCTCACATGGATAAAAGCCAAATAAGAACCAAGAAAGATGATGCCAAGAATGCAAAGGTTTGAGCTCTCTCCGAATGATACGACTAAGTTACTCACTCGAGAGCCCCTCTTGATAGTACGGCTACCGATCCTATAACCCGGTCTCACAACTAACACTATGAGACCGGTAAGAAAGAAACCCTATCAAGAACATACCTTTTCCTTGCGCATTCCACTTGAGCTAGATTATGACCGTCTTGTCTTCCTCAAGTTGGAACACCTTTCTTGATCTTGATTGCTTGGTGAAGTCTTGCGAATTGCTCCCCCATACACCACTATGGGAAAGACTCTCTTTAAGCATATCTTCACTTATCCATGATCACAATATATATGGCAAGCTTCAAGCATATGATCTCTTCTAGATTCCATCTTGAACTTGCGCTTTGGCTTGATCAATTCTTGAATCAACTCTTCTTTCTCCACAATGATGGTGTCTTGAAGATTCACATGAGAGCTCACTCAATCTTATTCTTCAAGACACACTTGATATAGGCTCAACTCTCTTATGACCGACTTTAGATCACTCCTTGAATAACACCTTGGTCATCACAAAACCTTCTTTATTTCCATCTTCATACAACCTTGAAACCAACAAATGGTTCAAGCATTGTCTATGGACAAGTCCTACAAATATAACTCAATGCAACCATTAGTCCATAGGGATTGTCATTAATTACCAAAACCACACATGGGGGCTCCATGCTCTTTCAATCTCCCCCATTTTGGTAATTGATGACAATCTCTTTGAGAGGGTTTATATAATGAATTTAAGGAACCAAAATGGTTGCACTAACATCAAATACTACAAAAGTATGTGATGTTAGTAAAACCACCATATATAGAGCAAACTCCCCCACAATCTATGCACGTGTGAATGATCTTGATTTCATTGCATATATTGCCAACCAAGGTTGTTGGTGGAGTTTCCTCTATATACTCAACCATGCAAAGCATGAAAGGCAAATGCTTAAGAACAAAACCAAAGCATAAAACCCAATTCCCTTTAAACCCTCGAAACTTCTCCCCCATTGGCACCAATTGCCGAAATGGGCGGAAAAACTTAGAAGGCCAATATAGTGAGAGTTCCTCCATAATGTGTGCATAAACCAAAAGTATAATTAAAAATATATGCACATATCCAAATATGAAAACTCGGTGGAAATCAACCTATATTGAGGATCAAAGATTGCAAATAAAATAAGATCACATGGTGGATAAACTTCAACAAATGAAGAGAGCAATCAATCGATCCAAAGAACAAATTGAATAAAGATATTATGATAAGACCAAAAGGGTGCTCTAAATAATATGAGGAAGCTCCCCAAGGTTTGTGCACAAAATATTCTATTTGAATTAAAGTATGAGGTGCATAAACATGGAATCATCACTCCCTCAATATTATTCAAAACAAAATGATACCAAGTGAAGTCAATTACTATGTTAACCGCAAAATGGTGCTTTAAATGAAATGAGGAAGCTCCCCAAGGTACGTGCAAAAAATGGAATGTTTGCATTTGAATACAATTTGCACAACATGGAATCCTCACTCCCTCAAT
Source organism: Dactylis glomerata (assembly GCA_007115705.1). Taxonomy (NCBI): domain Eukaryota; kingdom Viridiplantae; phylum Streptophyta; class Magnoliopsida; order Poales; family Poaceae; genus Dactylis; species Dactylis glomerata. The sequence goes on along the minus strand of QXEO01000550.1, from coordinate 7,201,513 downwards.
AACATTTAAAACGCAACCATTTGCAAAAGATCATAGAGAAGAAATTAAACTTAACACTTGCATCAAACAAATGGTTGAGCAACAAGCAAGGGACAACATATTAAAAGGCTCAACCAAAGGAATGTGTGATATGAATGACAAAGCATATTATAAGACTAATACAAGGATAAGCATAGAGCATCCACATAGTCTTCAATGAATGAAATTGCTTAGCATTCCATCCCAACACATAAGGTTCAAATAAGATATCAAATAAGGAGATATCATCTCTCATGTGTATAAGTTTCTAAGTAGACAACATCACAAAGATAATTATCACAAAGAAACATGTACACACAAAATAGATACTAAGAATAGAACATGATATCCAAAATGAAGTCATGCAATATACCAATGAGATTTTTTGCTTTTAAAGCACGGCCAAAGGCTCAAATTTTCTTATTGTATATTGATGAACTTCAACCACAAACAAGTCAAAGACATCACAAATATCAACAAGGGAAAGAAGATAGTTGGGATGCTTTGAGAAAAGCAACAAGTATCACAAAGATGAATACCAAAAGAAAGTAATAAATTTACACTTTCAACCATATTGCACATGTGAGAACTTGAGGAATTGATATGCAATAAAATTGCTAAATTGACATATATGGGATAGGAGAATCATGAGCATGATTTTATATGTTCCCAATAATATGCACTCATCTCAAATTACTCACAATTGTAATAAAGAGGTTTCATTAAGACCTTTGCAAGAAGCATAACATTTGCAAATAATGATTTTCCATGCCATGAAACAACCTACACAAGGTTGGATACTAGAAAAGTATGCATGATAAGATACTTGTTACCGAGATATTAAAGGTAGGATGTAGTAGATAGGAGTTCTTCAATAATCCTAGCTTGCCTCAAATTATCATTTAGTCACCACTTCATCCTTATTATTGAGACAAGCACCAATATATCTTCATGTACCTAAAACAAAGTTCAAGTACAAGATGGTCCCCAAACTCATTGGGTCCAAAGTAGTTAGGAACTACAACATATAGGACAAACTCCACATAAATATGTGCATATATAAATGAAATTGAATTTCATGCACATCTTAGCCGATTTAGGATTTGATGGAGCTTCTCCTATATATTAGATCAAAGAAAGCAAAAGCATGCCATACAATATACATTTAGTAAATATGCATGCATAAGACTTTCAAGAGCCAAAGGAGATACAATTTGGACAAAACACCAAGAAGGACAAGCGAGCCCACGAAATTGTGAAGCTACAAAAGGTTGTCCAAATTATATCAAAGAATCAAATCAACACAAGATTGACTCCAAAGTTCAACTAGTGAACTAAGCAAAAGCCAATGAGCATAAAGGATAACTAAAACACACATGCTCAAAGACATATCTCATTTTAAGAGTGAAAAACAAATTACAAGGAATGAGATAAGCAACTCCCAAAGAGAGCAAGGTTCCAACAACAAACCAAACTCTCCACACTTTTTATGATGGCACACTAAGTACCAAAAAGAAAAGATTTGACTTCCAACAATAATCAAAACCAATTGAAATAAGCACAAGAGTGTGTTATAACAAATATAGGAGAGCTCCCCCAAGATTAGTGCATTATTTATGATTTTGCATTTGAATACAAAATGCACACAAATGGGATCATCACATCTACCTACATAGAAATAACACAAAATAAGTTCAACAAAATCAAATGGAATCACAAGAGTCAAGAAAGATAATGGGAGTTAAAGAAAATACATTTCTTGGCGAGAGATAACGCAATTAAAAGCAATAGCCAAAGTGAAGATGATCAATATAAAAATACCACATGATAGATTACCAATTTTCCAAGGAGAAGAGGTATATGGAGTTATTTCCGGTGGTAGTTTACACATAAATCCAAGATCATCTTCACAACAAATGAGCATATGAAAAGGATAAGAATTAAGCACCATGCCAAACAAAGATATTCTTGATAGACTCAAATAGTTAACCAATCACGCAAAGCAATGATTAGGATAGCTTGAAGCAAATGGTTTTCCAACTTTGATGTAGTATTCCACATTTTAGGAAAACCCTATCAAGAAAGTATCTCACAAACAAGATCCAAAACAAGAGCAATAAACAATTTGGCAAATTGGAACTTGTTCGAGAAAACATGCCACATAGAAGCAAGATAATTTACAATATCAACACTATGTGACACAACCTCAAATATACACATTTCATGGATTTGTAATATGCACAAAGCACAATACTCCCCCATAATGTGATAAAACCAATTTTCAAATAAGTTGTTAAAGTCAATTTCCATAGGGCTCGGAAATTCTGAGGGGGACCGGAGTCTCCGGGGTTGAACCACCGGAGTCTCCGGAGTAGAACCACCGGAGTCTCCAGGGTAGAACCAACGGAGTCTCCAAACCTAGAAAATTAAACTTTACCAACAAGAGGCAAATAGAATCCAACAAGATGATTAATGGACATTATAGAATTTGAATTTCTCATGAAAATGACGTACCACATAGAGACTAGATAATCTTTAAATATCAACACTAAGTGGTATTCCTCATGTACACACATTTTTAGGATTGTGAAGTGCCAAAGCATATCACTCCCCCAAAATGGGATGGTCCATTAATCACTCCCAAGAGCCAAGAAGATAGATCAAGATGCAATAGGCTCAACAGTAACAACCGTACATGGTGTGCAACCAATATGCACATAATTGATTACTCAAAATAAAGCAAGTAGGGAGCACAACATATAAAAACACATGCAAGATACAAAACCAAACACATGCAAAGGGGCGAGTAACTTTCAATGTAGATAAGTTGAATACATGTTACCGCAAGGAGGAACAATGGATATATGATAGAAATAAGATAATCCAATTGACTTGACTTGAGACAATATAATTAATGAAGATCCCTTAATTCTTCATGATATAGCCAAGTCTCCAATGCCCTCCATTAGACACCTATTGATCAAGTTTTGGCTTGTTGGTCCCCAACCAAGTTGGGTCCTAAGAGGTTAGTCACAATAGGTTTGGCAACCCAAATGGTTCTTTTCTTGACACCACTTTGAGTACCAACAAATTTGGCAAACACATTTCCAACCTTATCCTTACAAAGTGAATAAGCATCATTGATTATGATAGGGTTGGATGAGTTACCAATAGAGCAAGTAGAAGAAAGGTGACCCTTCTCACGGCATATGTAGCAAGATCTTATCTTTCCTTTCTTCTCATTTGATTTCTCCACAATGGGAGCATTGGGTTGATTCTTCTTAGGAGGAAGCTTTTCTTCATCTTGAGGAAGAACTTGAGTTTGAGCTTGAGGCCACTTCCCTTTTTGCTTCTCACTTAGATGCTTCTTCTTCAATGGGCAAGACCTAACATGATGCCCTACAATTTTGCACTTGAAGCAAACAATCTTGGCCGGATCCTTGACTTGCTCTTGGCCCTTCTTCTTGTTGAAGAATTTGGACTTCTTCTTGTTGTTGGAGATAAATCCAAGTCCACTCTTGTCATTGGGGGATTTTTGCGCACTCAACATCTTGTCAAGTTTGGACTTCCCTTCATGACTTTTTACCAAGTCTTTCTTCAACAAAGTGACTTGGGCCTCGAGCTCTTTAATTTCCTCTACATGGTTAGTTACAACACAAGTACTAGAGGAAGTAGAAGCTATATTGTTAGAGCAACAAGGCAAGGAGAGTAATTCATCACAAGATGTAGCAATAGTATGAGTGGATGAATTACAAGGACTAGCACATGGCAATATAGCATTTTGGGAAGTAGTGCTAGTGACCACATGAGGTTCACAAGATGTTACCTTTGTAGACATATCCTCATAAGCTAACTTTAGGCGAGCATGGGACACTAGAAGATCCTCATTAGAGCTAGATAGCTTTTCATGACTTTCTTCCAATATCCCATACTTGCTTGTTAGCAACTCAAGTTGAGCCCTTAGCTCAACATTCTCCTTCAAGATAGATGCCTCACAAGAAGTAGAGTTAGTAGCACAAGCATCATGATTAACCGAAAGAGGAGAAGGCAACTTGGAACACTCTTTTAAATAAGAAGCTTTTAGTTGCTCATGTGACTCGGTGAGTTTGGTGAGCACACTCTCAATGTCCCTAGAGCCATTTTTGAGGTGCTCAACATCCTCAAGAAGTTTAGCATTAACAAAAACAAGCTTATCATTTTTTAATTTTAAATCATTTGCCACCTCAAGAGCTCTATCATGGGTTTCCTTTACTCTAGACAATTCTAGAGAAAAATTCTCCTCAAGAGCTTCGTTGGTGCATTGTTCTTTCAAAAGAGTCTTTTTAAAATCATTGGCAAGACCATGAAGATTCTCAATAGTTTCTTCTTGCTCTTCGTCATGAGATTGAAGCTCAACAATAATTTTCTGGCTCTCAATAGCAGCAACCAAAATATGAACGAAGTTAGAGCAAGCAATTTTGTTCTTACCAATAGCATGAAAGACTATTTCTCCCTTCTTTTTTAAAGAGGCAACATAATCATCCTCTTCTTCATGATCACTAGATATAGTGGGTTCCAAAGAAGGAGTTACCTTTGAATCCCTAGCCATAAGACATATGTGGGAACCGAGAGATGATGATGAGGATGAATTACTTGAAGCTCCAATCAAAACTTTGTCTTGGCCAATAGAATCTCCGGTTTCCTCTACATTGTTAGCCACACAAAGACTAGAGGAAATAGAGGCATTTTTATCATGGCCACTAGACAGAGCAAGCATATCATCATGAGATTTATTTAAGCAACTTACACATGATATGCAAGGACTAACACAAGCATGTAAAGCATTTATGGTGCTAGAAGTGTTAAAGTCCAAAGATGAAGCATTGCAATGAGATCGAGATGAATGATTATCAAAAGTAAGCTCACTATCAACATTGCAATTTCCATCACCACTCACCATGTCATTACCTTGTGTCTTGCCACACATCGGTGAAGTGGAAGAAAGTTCATCACGGCCGGAAGTGGAAGGAATACACTCATCCTCAATAAACTTGGACACATCATATTTTTCTGGAAGCTTTGTCCATAACTCATGAGCATTCCGAAAAGGCATAATGGACGTCACAACTACAATGCTCACAACATTGGATAAGACATTAATAGCTTGAGCATTGAGATAAGAGTTCTTCTCAACCTCTAAAGATAGATTTGTGGGATCCTTAGGAGGAGAAAAACCCATATCTACAATTCGCTCTATATTTGGGTCCATGACCCGAAAATGATTAAGCATGCGAATTCTCCAAGTATCATAATTTGTGCCATCGAATATAAAAGTGTCATTGTGCACTAATCCCCTAGCCAACATCTTTGCTCTCAAGGCGGTGAAGCCTAAAATGAGAGACCTAGCTCTGATACCAATTGAAAGGACACAGATGTCGCCTAGAGGGGGGGGGTGTGAATAGGCGATTAAAACTTTTACGAAAGGCTTGAACAAATGCGGAAATAAACTAGCGTTTAAAATGTCAAGCTTACAAAACCTAAAAAGACTAGGCTCACCTATGTGCACCAACAACTTATGCTAAGCAAGACAAGTAGCAAGGTGATAGCAAGATATATAACTTCTAGCACGATGGCTATCACAAATGTAAAGTGCATAAGTAGTGGAGCTCGGATAAGAGTTACCGAGGCACGAAGGAGATGAAGATGTATCCCGAAGTTCACTTCCAAAGGAAGCTAGTCTCCGTTGGAGAGGTGTGGCGGCTTAATGCACTCTGAACGCCACAAAGGCCTCACCTTGAGATGTGGTAGCACAATGCTCACCAAATGCCACAAAGGCTCACCTCAAGAAGCGGAGGCACGCTACACACCAAACGCCACAAAGGCTCACCTTATTCTCCTCGCGCTCTCGCACAAAGCAAGATGCCACGATCCACTATGGGACACTTGAGGGCGGTCACCGAACCCGTACAAGCTTGGGGCAATCTCCACAACTTAATTGGAGGCTCCCAAGAATCGCCACAAAGGCACCATAAAGGTTGGGGAATCTCCACAACTTAATTGGAGGCCCCAAGAATATGCCACAAAGGCCACTAAGCCGTCTAGGGTTCCAAGAACCCAAGAGTAATAAGCTCACAACTTCCACTTACCGAATCTCCGAGGAGAACTCAAACCGATGCAACCAATGCAATGGCAAGAACACAAGTGCTCAAGTCCTTCACACCCAAATCCTACCAAAGCAACTAATGCTATGGAGAGATATGAGAGGAAGAACAAAGGAGGAAATCACAAAGAACTCCAAGATCTAGATCCAATAGGTTTCCCTCACAAAGAGGAGAAAGTGATTGGTGGAAATGTAGATCTAGATCTCCTCTCTCTTTTCCCTCAAAAAGATGCAAGAATCATGGGAGGAATGAAGGAGGGAGGGCAAGCTTTCAAGGTCCAACAATGGAGGAGAGAGAGAAAAGAAGCCACCAGCCCAAGGAGGAAGAATGGGGCCTTTTATAGGTCTCCCCACGAAACTAGCCGTTGCAGGCCACTTTCTCCGGAGTCTCCGGCCTTAGGAGGGCGGAGACTCCGGGCATGGGCTAAAAAGCCTCCGCCCCCATCTCTGCGCTGAGCGACACCTCGAGTTTTCGAGGTCCGGAGACTTGGGCCGGAGTCTCCGGTCCCTAGGGGCCGGAGACTTTGACCTGGAAAAGTACCCGGAGGTTCCGAGCCAAATCTCCAGACGAAAAACGGCGAAAACACATTTTGGGCCGGAGTCTCCGGCCCTACGAGGCCAGAGTCTCCGGCCCTGGAAAAGGCAGAAACAACTGAAACCAAAACGACCATAACTTGAGCATCCGGACTCCGTTTTCGATGATCTTGGGCTCGTTGGAATCACAACAACGAGCTCTATAAGAATATGCATAGAAACATCATAGTCCAACAAGGGAGGATAAAACCAAATAATGAGAGGTTTGACCTCTCTTCAAAGACGAACCGGTAAAACCTCCAAACACCAAAAACTCAATAAGTGTTTCATGCAAAATCCGTTTTTGATGAGCTAGAGCTTGTCATGGAAATAACCACAAGCTCTAGAACCTCACATGGATAAAAGCCAAATAAGAACCAAGAAAGATGATGCCAAGAATGCAAAGGTTTGAGCTCTCTCCGAATGATACGACTAAGTTACTCACTCGAGAGCCCCTCTTGATAGTACGGCTACCGATCCTATAACCCGGTCTCACAACTAACACTATGAGACCGGTAAGAAAGAAACCCTATCAAGAACATACCTTTTCCTTGCGCATTCCACTTGAGCTAGATTATGACCGTCTTGTCTTCCTCAAGTTGGAACACCTTTCTTGATCTTGATTGCTTGGTGAAGTCTTGCGAATTGCTCCCCCATACACCACTATGGGAAAGACTCTCTTTAAGCATATCTTCACTTATCCATGATCACAATATATATGGCAAGCTTCAAGCATATGATCTTTTCTAGATTCCATCTTGAACTTGCGCTTTGGCTTGATCAATTCTTGAATCAACTCTTCTTTCTCCACAATGATGGTGTCTTGAAGATTCACATGAGAGCTCACTCAATCTTATTCTTCAAGACACACTTGATATAGGCTCAACTCTCTTATGACCGACTTTAGATCACTCCTTGAATAACACCTTGGTCATCACAAAACCTTCTTTATTTCCATCTTCATACAACCTTGAAACCAACAAATGGTTCAAGCATTGTCTATGGACAAGTCCTACAAATATAACTCAATGCAACCATTAGTCCATAGGGATTGTCATTAATTACCAAAACCACACATGGGGGCTCCATGCTCTTTCATACGGCTTCTCTTATTATCCTCCATTCGTCGACTGATAGTCGAATTTTTTCCCTGCTTGCGAGGGATTCTGGTGTTTGCCCTTCTGCTAGGTGATTTGCTCCTCTATCGATATTTGCTGGGTTTAGTACTGGATTGTCGTTTTCGTCGAATTCCTCTGAGTTATCTCCTATAATGGCGAGCACCTGGCATTGTTTGCCGATGTCACCCTTAAAGCTTGAGAAGATCGAGTTACTATCCTCAGAAAGCTCTAATCCTGTCTTCCATGTATCTGTTGACTTGTTCGCAATATCGTCGAGGCAGATCGTGATATCTTCGAGTTGGACTCCTACGTCAAAATTTCCCTTTTCTCCATTGTCCTCTGCGATCTTTCCTTTTTGCACTTCCTCTGGGCTGACCGGCGAGTTTACCTCGCTGGAAGAGCCTTCGGAATATTCCATTACTGCTGTTGTCTTGAGCTCACTTGCCGACAGATCTTGTTTCGTCGGATCTGAGAGGCGAGATGAACCCGACGGTCCGATAAGGATGTTTAAGCTTCCGATTGTCAACTCCATCTCTTGATTTTCGTCGATTTCTGTACTGCTGTTGGCTAAAAGCGAAAAACCGTCGAATTCATGATTCCAACGCCCACGATCCCCACGGTCGGCGCCGATTGACGAGGGTTAACTCGGCAAATGTCCTAGATGAAGGACTTAGGATCGGGGAGATAGGGCGTCGGATGAACTCGAAGGTAAAGTTAGTCAAAATAGGTGTGTGTCGAAAGTAAACTTGGGTGTTCAACCTGGCTTGCTTTCAATCTGGCCTACACCGTCCCCTCCTGGCCCCTATATATAGATGGCCAGGTATCGAGGATTGGGTAGGGTCCGATACATATTACAATATCGACATACGGTAGGAACTCGTATTCGACTATCATTACAATTGGGCCTAGCTTAACGGGCCGCAGGGGTACTCAACTAACGGGCTCTATTAACTATACCCTTGTCACCTAATTTCTCGCAGCACCTCCGCCCTCCCATGGCGGCACCACCGCCATCGCCAGAGAAGACGCGACCGAGTTGGTGGTTCATAGGGTGCAAAAAAAGCAGCACGGTTGTAGCAAAAAAAACTCTTACTATGATGCAAATCCATCTAACTATTCTAGCAAAAAGTATTCAAAAACTGCAAATCGAAAGAATGATTGTAGCAAAACAAAATTTACTCAGATGCAAATCTAGAGAACAATTGTAGCAAAAGACAAAGTATTTCTAAGATGCAAATTCAAAGATCGGTTGTAGCAAAAAGAAAATTCCTCCCATGCAAATCTACAGAATAGTTGTAGCAAATTCCTAGATGCAATGCCGATAGCACGGGCAGCATCGTGGCCCCCTTCACCCTCAGCTCGGCTCGTGCCGCAGGTGCACCACTGCCCCATGCTGGCAGCTGCACCAGCCGGTGCTAGCAGCACCGCCTCCCCCACCATAGCAGCACCCTCCGTCGGGGCCGACCTTGCTGCCCCATAGGCGTCGCCCATGTCGAGGTTGGAGAAGATGACAGAGCGCAGGCAGCCGAGGATGCGTGCCAAGGAGCCGATGGTGGTTATGCGGCGGGCGGCGGAGAATCCCGCGGCCAAGTCGCGGCGCGCGGCGGAAAGCCTCCGCGGCTGGGAAATCGCTGGGGTTTGCTATCTACCATGGCCGCAGATGGGGAAAGTAAAAACAGAGAGAGAGTACGGGGGAGAAGGAAAGGATGAGGGAGCAGGTGCGGTGGTTGTGGGCCCCCTGTTGGACACGTGTTGGCAGCGGAAGCAGGAGGATGCCAGCGATGCCAGCCCCCGGCGGAATAGAATCATTTTCCCATTTATTTTGAACAAAGGTCGGTTCAGATGGACCTAGATAGTGCATTAACTATAACAGGTGGGGAGCAACCACCGCCATCTGCCCTGTCCTCACTGTCTACGACCAGGAATCGAATGCTTGCCACTCCGATGGTGGGAGGAGGTGGGGATCAGACCTGTGCTCAGCGTTGTACAATGGTCCCTAAAGTTAGGTTTGGTAAATCGGTATCGTCGTTACGGCGGCTATGGCAGCATTGTGCATGACAAGAATAAGGTATACCCGCCTCCTCGCCCATCCCATTGACGGCGATATGGCCAGTGGCGTTGAGGAGGGCGGGGATTCGTCTGTCGCTGCTTTCATAGAGTGGTGGATCTCGTCCAGTCTACGTGTGTTAGAGATTTGGTGTTAGAAGCATGAGATCGATTCAAGGATTCAATAGCGACGACTTCTGCTCTAGGGCGCTGGTCCTTAGGGGTACGTGCATAAAGACTTCTCGATTGTCATCAACAACGTCGGGCAGACTCTGGTAAGGGAGCGACGATAATGGCGCGTCGACGGCTCACTCTGGCAGCAGTAGTGGTCGTTAGGTGGTCCAAGGACCTTGATGTAGTTTATTATTATGTTTTGGGTGCTTTGTATTCTTGTGAACTCATGAACAGATTCAGATCTTACAGCAAAAAATATATAACTAGTGGGAATACAGATTACTATAAGGGCATTTGAATAAATTTAGAATCAAGCCCTTGATGTCTACAAAGAGGACCCTAGAACTAAGATTTATAATAAGATCCGGTCCTTCTCCACCAAGCAGAGATCGATTGGGGAATGCCCGCTGAAACATGAAGGCCTCCATTTTGGTACACCAACTTAGAGGTCGAAGATGAGGTCACGTTGGGAAGCTGGGGACAAGCTCGGAGCAGTTGCCCTTCGACGACAGACAACCCTGAGGGCGTCAAGGCGCCGTTGAGGAAGTGCTCTAGAAATCAGCCAGATTGACACTAGCCAGGAGGGGATCTCTCATCTTCTCCATTACCTCGACAAATATGAGAGGGGAAATCACTTGGCTTGGCCAACCATATACCAAACTCCGCTCATTGAAGAGGGCCTCTCACAAGATCCGTCGGTGCAAGAGAGCACCAGAACGACGAGCCTCTAGGCACTCGAGAAGATGACCTTATTGACGAAGATGCATTGCTTCATCCCCTCACTTACCATAGCGCCCGTCATTTGAGCAGAACAGCGAAGAAGAGACCAAGCACATGACACACATATCCAACCGATGTGATCTAGCGACCTACTCCCAAACGCCATGAGGGCATAATACCTAACCCTATTGTACAATCTACCAACGTCGGCACCTCGCCTTCACCATCTCCAAGCGGTAGCGCCATCGGAGAGAGCTTAGATTTGGCCCCAGCGGAGAAGGAAACTCTTAAGGAACTAGAGCAGAAGAGAGAAGAGAGAGGGGGGGGGAGAGAGGGGTTCCCGCTTTCCCCTAAGGATGACCCACTTGCATCTCTACTTGGAGCCTCATGAGTTGACTGTAGATTTTTTCCAACCGGGCTTCTTACCCCTTTCCATTTCATAACAAAACGGAAATACAGGGTTCTTTTTACACAAACAGAAAGTAAAGAAAGGGGGGAGGACACAAGAAGCTAGCTGGGGCACTAACAGGAAACCCACTGTGATAGTCGATCTCGACTATCACTATGGGGCAAAAACCTGTTACCACCATAGTCTCCAGACAAACGGCACACAGGCCACTACAAATTCAGCAAGGAAACAACTTGAACCAAAAAGACTCCAAACAACAACTCCGAGACCACCGCCAAGGGCTCAAACACTCCAGAGAAACAAGCATTTCTTCAGACGACTCACAGCAACTTCAGTCACCGATCAGAGGACAACCACGCCTGGCTTCAGTCCTAGTCTGTCTAGCCAGTTCCGTCGCAAATTCCATCAACTTCCCATCCCCCATCATCACCTGCGCCTTGTCTTCATCAGATTGGAGACCTGCCCAGTACATTACAAAAGAACACATAGTAAACACTGCTTCAGAAGGAGACCTCATATTATAACTATCAAAAGTTATTTTATTCCGGATTGTCCAAATGGCCCAGCACACAGCCGCAATGCCCAACATATAAAACTTTTTCCCTCCTGGTAAGAAAGCATGAAACCAGAAAACAGCCAGCCACAGCGAGGCTGGGCATCTGTCAGTACCCAACACCTTTCCAATGGAACCCCAAACAACTTTTGCAACAGAGCAAGAAAAGAACAAATGATCAACCGATTCACGTTGCAAACAAAAAGAACAGGTAGGATTTCCTGGCCACTTTCGGCGCTTCAAATTGTCCCTGGTAGGAATAGCATTCCTAAACGTTTGCCACATGAAAATCTGAATTTTCAAAGGAATCTTAGTTTTCCAAATCAGCTTGTTATTAGGACCCACCAGATCCTTTTCTAAGAACTCATACATCGATTTTGTAGAGAACTTCTTGTTAGCATTTAACCCCCAGAACACCACATCAGGAATATCACAAACATGAATTTCATTGAATCTTCTTATAATCATCTCCCATTGCTCAGCCAGCTGTCCATGAAGCCTTCTCCTAAACTCAATTTGTCCATTACAATCAATAAACTCCTTGACAGTGCATTCTTGCATCTGACAGATGTCAAAAAGCTCAGGATATGAGCTGATTAAAGGAGGGCCATCATCCCAGGAATCATGCCAGAATCTCACCAAATTGCCACTATTCAGTTTTATACGTCTCCCAGCAAGATAAGTGTCTTTAACAAGGAGAAGAGATTTCCAACATGGGGAATCCGAAAATCTAGAGGATACATATGCTACAGACTTATTTCTAAGATATCTTGCTTTGACAATTTGTTGCCAAAGGCCCTCTTGCGTTTCTAACTTCCACCACCATTTTGTTAGTAAACTTATATTTTGTCTCCGCAAATCTTTTATTCCCAGACCACCTTTGCTCTTAGATCTACACACTTTCGACCATCGCACCATATGATAACTCTTTTTATCTTTCCTCTTCTGCCAAAAGAATCTTTTTCGATGTCTATCCACTTTTTCTAAGAAAGTCTTATTCATAAGGAACATCGACATAGGGTAATAGAGAATAGAAGATAAACTGGCATCAATAAGAATCTTTTTCCCACCAGAAGAAACTGAGTTACCCACCCAAGCGTCCAACTTGTTAATCATCCGACCATCCACAAAATCCCAATCTGAATTTTTAAGAGAAACAGAGGAAATAGGAACACCAAGATACTTCATTGGCAAAGATCCAACTTGACAGCCAAACATATCCGAATATAACTCAGCAATCTGATTATCTCCCCCAATCATGAAAACCTCACTTTTCATAAAATTAATTTTCAAACCCGACATCAACTCAAAGGAATATAACAAGAGTTTCAAATTCAAAGCTTTCTCAGGATCATGGCTGAAACATAAAACCGTATCATCCGCATACTGGAGAACCGCAACCCCCCTAGGAATCAGATCATCCGCCAACCCCACCAACATACCATTCTCCTGTGCCCGCAAAACCATCTTAGTAAGCGCTTCCGCAATCAAATTAAACAAGGTTGGCGACAGAGGATCTCCCTGCCTAACACCTTTTGAACTTTGAAAATATGGACCCATCTCATCATTAATCTTCACACTCACTGTACCACCAACAAGAATTTGCTCAATCCAAGAGCACCAAACTTCATTGAAACCACGCATTCTAAGACACTCCAATAAAAAAGCCCAATTAACTTTGTCGTAAGCTTTCTCAAAGTCAAGCTTAAGAACTACACCACATCTTTTTTTCACATGAGTATAGTTCAAAAGTTCATGTAAGGATAAAACTCCATCCATAATATTTCTTTTTTTGATGAAAGCATTTTGCTGAATGCTAAAAAGCTTCCCTGAATAAGGTTCTAATCTCAAAGTTAAGGCCTTCGTAATCAATTTGTAAATGCACCTTAGAAGGCAAATAGGACGATACTGAGTAATTTTTTCAGCCCCTACCACCTTTGGTAGTAGAGTAATCACACCATAGTTTAGTCTTTTGACATCAAGGGTACCATTATGAAAACAGTAAAACATGTACATGATTTCAGGTTTTACCAAATGCCAACAATGTTGGAAAAATTCAATAGGGATATTATCTGGACCAGGAGCCTTATTCACTTTCATTGAAAAAAGGGCATGCTCAATTTCTTTAACAGAAAAAGGTCTTGTTAAATCTTCATTATCAAGGTCACTCAAAGTCTCATTCCTTCCCCATAAAGAATCATCAAGTCTTATCAAATTACCAGGGGCCGGACCAAAAAGATTTTTATAAAATTCCGTAGCATGTTTCAAAAGATTCTCAGTCCCTTCTATGTTTACCTCTCCATCTTTCAACATCACAATGGAAATTTTCCGTTTCCTCCCATTTGCCACTCTATGAAAGTATGCCGAGTTGTGATCACCTTTTAACAACCACCTCTCACTACACCTTTGAACCCAAAACAGCTCTTCATCAGCATAAAGCTCCTGAAGCTCCACTAAAATTTCCGTTTTCCTCACAAAATCCTCAGGAGATAAAGTGTCATGTTCCTCTTTGGTTTCTAAGTCACATAAATCTTGTTTCAGCCCATTTTTCCTTTTCCTCATATGACCAAATAAATTGGACCCCCAACCTTTAAAATGCTTTTTGAACCTTTTCAATTTGATATTTAAAATATCAATAGGATCCACACTATGCACCGGTTGTTTCCAGATTTTCTCTACAGTAGGAAGAAAGTCATCTTTCTTAAACCAAGCGATATCAAATCTAAATTCTCTTTTTTTTACCAAGTTATCATTTGTTCCACCAGACATTAACAAAAGAGGATTATGGTCTGACATATCAGAAACCAACTTTCTCATTTGGACTAAAGGAAACAAATCTTCCTAGGCAGGAGACATTAAAACTCTATCCAATTTTTCAAGAGTTGGATTTCTTTGCTTATTGGACCAGGTAAAAACTCCACCAGACATATGAATCTCTCTTAAACCAAGCGTATGAATAATAGAATTAAATACATCAGAAAAATGGGACAAAGTTGTTTGCTTATTTTTTTTTCCACTATGTCTCAAAATGTTAAAATCACCCCCAATTATATAAGGACAGTCAATCAAATGACCAAAGGAAGCAATCTCAGCTAGGAAACGATCTTTAAACTCATCATGAGCTGGTCCATAAACAGTTAGCAAGGACCACTTACAGTTTTTCTTATTATCCCAGATATCCAACCTAAGAATGTACTCACCAATCTTATGACCCAGCACCCCAAAGGAATCTTGCCTCACACCACACAAAATCCCACCAGATTTTCCAATAGAGGGAATCCACTTCCAAAAGAAAATGCCACCCGGATCAATTTTCCTAAAAAACTTATCAGTATACTTCCTTTTCATGGTCTCCTGCAAACAAATGAAGTCTAAAACATGTTCTCTAACAAGCTCTGTAAGGCAAAAAGCCATGCCTCTTTTCCCCACCCCTCTACAATTCCATATAAGACCTTTCATTTTAATTCAACAGATTTTTTCTTTTGCTGGATAGTTCTGCCAGGATCATGGGCAGAAATATCCCTCTTACTTTGACTCCGCGTCATAGGCCTACTCACCACCACCTTTTTCTTACCATTCGATTTCTTTTTTTTTCTTGATTCCACCACAACAAAATCATCTTCTCTATCAGATTCAGATAACCATTCTAATGATAAAGGTGTTCTCTCTCCCGCAACATTTTCAATATGTAAAGACTGCTCACATTTTTTATTTACTTTATAAGATAAGTTTTCCCTAGCCGCTTCCATTTCACGAATCAAGTTCACAGTTTCAAAATCATCACAGGATATCTTAACACCCATTTTAGAAGCCCTACTCACAATTTCCAAATCAGATAAAGCAGAAAATGAATTAGGAGAATTATTGCTGTTTTCAGGAATATCACCTTGAGCATCTTTCATCTTGCAGATTCTTGCTGCTCTGTCCATCACTTTCTCCGACACCTTACCAAGGTTTCGTTTGCTGAAACGCCCTCCAGGACCCTGTTCATCAAAATACTTCCCCACCATACCACACACAGCAGGTTTGTGTCTAGCACCCTCATCAAGATGTGAATCCACCATATCCACCACATGCACAGGAGATTCATCAGGAGACTGCACTAGATACTCTGATACTTCCACCCTTTGTGGAAAATCATCCTCCCCAGAGTCAACTTCTTGAATCAAAGGAGGCCATATTTCTTTACTGAGAACAGACGCATAAGAAGGCATTCCCAGTCTATTTTTTCCAGAGTCACCACCAGAACACACCAACTCATTATTCACACAAGGAGTCCTAGGAGCAAACATTGAAAGATTTTTCCACACCGAGGTAACAGGAGTATGTAATATTAATGCCTTCCCAGTATCCACAGTGAGATCACACTCTTCCCTATCGATACCATCCAGGGAAGGGTTCTGAAGCTTTTGGCCATCCAACATCATATCAGAAAAAGTTTCATTATCCTGATTCAAGCCATCCTCCACCTGCGAATCCTTGTGCTCACTATTTTTTCCCCTCATCATTTCCTCTATCAACAGCTCATTGTTTTCCTCACTTTCTTCTTCAGATTCATGTTCAGACAAGGTTTCCAGCGTCACAGCATAAGATTTACCAAGGTTTCCAGAACCAGACATTTGATATCCCTCATTGCTTTGTCCCTCCGAAGATTCCACATTGGTCTGCGAGTTGTTATCAGTTCTTGCTCTTTTAGGAGATGGAACATCTGAATTACTATTCACAGGAATCATGACAGCATTTTTTGGTGGGCCTCCCACCACCACCTTGTCTATCTCATAATAGAAAGTATAGAAATTATCCCCCATGCACCCCTCAGCCTTATCAGGAATCTTCTCCACATCCCTACATCCCAGGAGAATCCTCACATATTCTGGCCTATGAATCGTCGACACATCAATGTCCAGAGTTACTCCAACCAAGGATCCAGCAAAAGCAGCATGTTCTTCATTTCTTTTTTCAGAAGGAATATTTCTCACCCTAACCCAAGCCTTTTGTAACTTTGCATTAGCACCGACATCATCAGACCAAGGAGACAAATTCAGAACAGCTCTTTTAGTTTTCATTTCCATTCTTTTTCCCCAATAGCAAGCACGTTCAACTTCTTTAGGATTCGGGAACCTCATCGAGAACTACACAGGACTCAACGCCCTGGCAGTACATCGCCAACCAGCACCAAAGAATCCCCCATCATTAAATTCAGTTTCAATATCACGAGCATTGACCTCTCCTTCCACAACCGAAATAATCACAGTACTTGCTTTCTCTTTAATTTGCTGAGGAGTACTACTATCAGGAAAATAGAAGAACCCCTGTCCAGGAGACTGAAAACCACACATCGAAGCAATGCACTGCCAGGGAAGGAGCACCTGGCAGACATGTGAAGTATGACCAAGTTTCCCGCAACGAGCGCACCTGATCGTCGGGCAGTGAGCCACCAGATGGCCCTGGATCCCGCAATTGTAGCACGGACCCGGGTCTCCGCGGTCCTCTTGACGCATCACCCTTTGCTGCTGAGGAATTTGACGGTTCCCACCGCCCTGATTCACCCCGCCATGATTCTGACCTTGGCCTTGGGTCATCCCTTGACCCCGGCCAGCTCCTTGCCCTGGGGCTTGAGGCCCAGGTTCCCAGCGACTGGATTCGCCATTGGAAGAGTTCTGGCCAACTCCCTCTTGAAGATCTCGCTGCCAGACATAGTTTCGTCCACGACCCCCGCCGCCACCACCACCGCCCCCAAATCGCCCTCCTCCTGGAGCACGACCGCCAACCCCACCTCGTCCTTGACGACCTCCACCACGATCTCCCATGAGGTTCTGAGGACTGGATTGAGGGGTAGTGGCTACGACCTGAGCAAAGGATCTGGAATCGCCTGCAATTTTTCCAGGCCACCAGCCAAAGGAATCGCGAGCAGGAGGCGGCGCAACCCTAGTCGACCCCCAGAAGTGATGAAATAGGGTTTCCAGATCTGACCGTGAGGTTGGTGCAGATCCTGAGGATATTCCATCCGCTCGCGCCGCCGTGATCCCCGTCTCTGCCGCCAGACATGCCGTCACCCGATCAGAGCCACCGCCAGTAGGTCCCGCGCCCAGGATACCCGGTGCTCCAGACGGTAACGGAACAGCATGCCCTCCCACCTGTAGCCACGATGAGATACCACCAATCACACGCCGCGATGGAACTGCGCCGGATCCCTGCTCCGGATCGACGCCACGTCTCCGATCCCCATCTCGAGAAGGTCCGGAGAAGAGAGAGGAGAGAGACGAGAGAGGAGCCATCTAAAAAGACGAGAGAGGAGCCCGAAGACCCAACCATGAGTTGACTGTAGATGAGGAATAGCTTAACTTTTTTGACAGATGAATAGCTTAATGATGTCGTAAAGTTAAAGAGCGTCACCGTCTCAATCAAGGGTACAATAGTAGAGAAAGCAAGCCTTCTCTTAGCACTCCACATTATTTAGTGAAGACGGTAAATGTAACTCGTATAACACATCATCTCTTACTGTCATCTTTAATAATAAATAGAATAGATTAAATTTTAGTATGAAATTATATTGTTTAGGGAAGACACATGGTACAATAGAGAAAATAGCCTTCTTTTATTTTATAAAAGATTATCCCTTAGCCAAGAGAAGGCAACCTTCTCTTATTCATTTTCTCTCATTCAAGTAAGTAAAATATCTAACATTGCAGCGTAAAAGAAGTCTGATATCACCTCATTGTATATCTCTCCATGCAACCCCAAAAGGCTGCACCCTACCAATTACGCCCCTAGTTTAAAATTTGCAAATTTTCTGTCTCGATCTCATCTCAATCACATCGTGGCCTGCACAGAAACACTTCCTAAATTTTCCTACTTGATTGATACAAGTCATGGGCGCAAGGTCTTTGAGGCTTCTTGCTGAGATGTACTTAGCTCAATTTCATGGTGGCCGGAGTTGGGGAATGCCACTTCCGAGGCCGCTGCAGTGCAAGTGACATCACATTGTGGGTATTGGGTAGTCTTGTTTAGAGTATCTCTAAGTCACCTTAAAACGTCTTTACATGCTGAAATATATCTGGACAGAACCCCCGTGCTCCCGGCGGCCTGCTGCCGAGCCTGGCCGCTGAGCTCGCCCGTGCCCCACCTCCGCCCCAATTCGGACCTGCGGCGTTCGATTCCCCAATGAGTACCGGCCTCTCCCGGTCGTCTGTTATCCATTCCGGCAAAAATTTGTTGAGGATCGCCGGAGTTCGGCCAGATTCCGGTACCAGCAAAATGGCCCAGCCGAAAAATCGCTTTGGCACCCAGGCACTATGGAGCCCTTTATTTGAATTTTTTTAAAATCGCATTTTTAAAATTGTAAAAAATTCTAAAAAAAATACGTGGATGTAGCCAACTATGTATACTATGATTGTGCAAATTCTTATTGTGAAATACCTTGTATTGTAGGCTTAGCAAAAAAGATAAATTAGACAAATTTTGAAACATGTTCCCAGATCTAAAAATGTGTTCCCAGATCTAAAATTTTGTCATTTTTGCTGAGAAAAGAATACAAGGTATTTCATAAAACAAATTCACACATAGGTAGAACAAATGGTAGGCTACACTCTAGTATTTTTCTCGATTTTTTCTAAAGTTCAAATTTTGAATTTTTTGAATTTTACAAAAACGAGCTCGAGGGAGCTCGTGCTCCAAAATGACGCTCTCCCTTCCAACCTGGGTATACGATTCTCGGACATGGCCCCTCAGTGCCCTGTAAATTTTTTTTTGCAGATTGAACTAGTTTGCAGTGCCCTGTAATCTTTTTTGCAGGTTGAACTAGTTTACAAGATCTGAAACGTCCACTTTTTAAGCAAAACTTCAAATGTATGTTTTTTTGCAAGTTTAACTGCTTTTGCAGGAGCTAGAGATGCTCTTAGACCATTAGGGTTCTGAACTGCAAAGTTTGGGAACCATACGAGGGCAATCTGCAGTGTTCTAGCCGATGTTTGTGATGCTGCCAATTTGTTATCTCCAACAGCAAGCTTATCAAGGAACATCTTTCTTGCATTTGCCACGCAGTGCTTTCATAATTTGGGCACAAAGAGCTGTTATGACATGGTTCAACGCTAGCAAAATAACCACTAGTAAATCTTGCTATTTCTTCTATGCCAATTGTCTACTAGAGATTGCTATATACAACCAACAATGACACAATACAGAATATCATGAAATCGACAAATATTCAAATAACCCGCAGATCCTACTGACACAGTAAAAACACACAGAGAGAGATAAGCGGAAACCAACAACTCTAGTGATCAAATAAACTGATAATAACCATGCAAAACAGTGATAGCTAGAAGTCAAAAAAGAGAATTGATCAACAAAATGAATCGCAGGAGAGGCAGAGGCTCGCAAACTAGACTGGGTATTCAATAACAGCCATGACAATATATGAAATAGGTTCCTGAAAACAGTTGGACTAATTATGGCTTGAAGCCCACTAGAACATAGTGCAGATTCAACTTGGTACAAAAAACTCAACATGTCATCGACCAAGATAATCTAAGCAGCGACCTCCTTCCTGAGCTTGGCAAGCTCTTGCCTAATAGCACCTCCTCTCTGTTCATATGCAAAAGTCAGTGTAAGCAAGTGAAATAAACAGCAGGACACACGAATTGACCATACAGTAGTGAAATGCCTTACCTTAATCTTAGCCAGCATGACCTTGAACCTGTCGAAGTCGTTCAGTGCCGCTCTTCTCTTCTGGACAATGAGCTTCTTGCCCCAGGAGCTGTTCTCCCACTTTCCCTTCACATCTATGAAACGGAAACATGGATTCAAATAAGTATCAACTGAACAAATACCAGAGTTGCAGATATGGGTACAACAAGATCGATCATTACCAGCTTCCTCCATTGCCTTGATCAAAGTTGCCTTCTTGGGGACACGCTTGATGTCAATCTTGATGTCAGTCAGAGAGAGACGCTTGAAGTTGATCTGGCACCTGACCATATCGGGAGCATCCACGAGTGCCTGATTCAAAGAATGCACCAGAGTAACGAGAAATTCAATTTCTCAACGCAACAGAGCATAACTCAAAAAAACTAGAAAATTCAGAAGAGCTAATATAGCAGGCCAAACTCTGCTTGCAAGATAATAAGATCACTTGAACAAACAAATGCAGTTTCTGATATGCAGTTTCTTTTCAGAGGTACACAGAAGTCAGCTAGTCGTGACACTATGCACTATATCGCCATTCTGAAGAGAAACATACAGCATGGTTGAAGAAAAGCAGCTAACAGCCAATGCTAAATTAATAGCACGAATTAGACAAAGGCAAAAAACTTCTAGGATATGCTACTAGAAGAATTGAGTTGAGTGTTTCATTAGTCTTGTTAGTTGAGCGTTTCAAAACTATCACAATTAACGGATTCCTACATTTCTCTGGCAGAAGAACCCCATGACACGATCTCTTACAATCAAAGAATAGAACAGTTACAGAACTCTAGATCCACATCACGGCAGCTCGTAGAAATGCAACCAGGAGAACTCGACACTCACCCTGTTCTGGTCGACGACGTCGACGATGACGACCAGACGGCCGTAGTCCTTGCCGTAGTTGACCAGGGCCACGCGCCCGATCTCGACGAACCTCTTGAACGGCTGCACGCAAAGGCAAACACCCTCAACCCGATCAAAACACGCGTCGCTGAAAACCTATCGGAGTCGCACAGAACGACGGGATCGACCTACGTACCATATTTGCGGCGGTCGGAAGAAACGCGGCGGCGGCAGCGACGGCGAGGGTGCGGGCGGGCAGGCGGATGGGCAAGAGGAGCTAGGGTTCGGCGGGGGGAGTGGAATATATAAGCCCTCGTGAGCCCGTGGATCCTGACGCGAGCTCTCCTAGCCGTCCGATGCAGGTCAGAGGGTTTGCGTGGGGTTTCCCTGGGTTTTGGGCTTTGGAATGGATAATGGGCCTTCGCAGTCATCGTTCAGCCCACTCATAGCTGGCCTATTGGGCTTATTTGAGGAATCCAATCTAGCCCGGCCCATTAAATGGCAGTTGACAGACCGCACTAAAAAGAAAGGCAGTACTGGGGCATCTTCTTCCTCCCCCGCATCGCACGTCCCTTGCTAGATTCCTCCTATCTCTGTACTTTCCTCGATCAAGGTGAACGAGAGGGAGAAAAACATCGCCTTTCTGCGAGATCGTGAAGCTGTAAGTCAACGAATTTTTCTTGAGTTTCCGTTTAGTTGCTGCGCTGTGAGTTTCGGATCTAATACCGCGAGGTTAGATCAGGATGTTTTTATACGCATTTGTTTACTTGGGACGGTAGCCTACGCGATTTGTGGATGCTTGATCCCATGATCTCGCCCATGGTGATGAGATAGAGCTTTGCTGATTACAGTACACCGTGTCCGCGGAGGCTTGGATCGGTGGCTGTCAGATTGCTGTTAGATCAATGGTTCTGAGTATGGCGTGTTGATGCATTTGTTGGTTGGTCTTTGCAGGCAGAGAGATGGCAGAGACTGTGTTCACTCCCTGTTTGGAAGGGATGAAGCATGTCAGATCGGAGAGCGGAGTCGTGCTCGCCAAGCCCTTCCTTGATGTCTGCAAGCAGATCCTGCCTGTCTTGGGTACCTCCCTCCGCTCGTGTTTGCCATGAATTCAGTTTGTCATGTATTTTAGACTGTTAGTTACCGTGGGGTTCAGATCAGTAGCCGGGCTGTTAGCTGCTCGATTGAATTTGTTATTACGTGCCTTGTTTACTTCAGTGCTTAGGGTGCAGCAGTGAACAACCTGTGTTAATTCTTACCCACAACTAATATGCTGACAAAACAAGTTATTCAGAACGTTGAATCTAGCATCGCCAGCAGGCAATCGTGTGTAACAATCTGTGCAGTTCTAAATGAGCAAACAGATAATCGAATTTGAGGGCCATTGTCATAGGCAGATGACTTTCTTAATTTATGCTTTTGCCCTTATCGATTTTTCTATGAATTTAGTATTGCTCAGACTTGTTAGTTGCTGCGTCACTGAACTTTCCAACTATTGTCAACCTTTTGGTAAAGTGGTATTGGGTGAGTACTTGGTCGCTCTATATTGTTTTGCTGTACATGTAGTCCTCCAAATACCTGAGTTGATACATCTGTCACTTGAGCAGAATTGATCTGTAACCTTCCATGGGGAAACGCCGTTGAGTTTGTCATGGTTCAGTAAATCTGCATTTCTTACTCTGGAAGTTTTTATTTCTCTGAATATTACCCCAAATTACTTAGTACTGATCTGTGTTATACTTTCTTAAGCCCAGTCGAGTCTTAAATCAAATTTTGTATTGGCTCAAACTGTATAAGATGACATCGCATATGGTCTATTCAAACAGTGTGGCTAACTTTTTTCTTTTGATTGAGTTTTGCTGATGTTGCTTAAACAAGAAATTCCTTCATAGTGTTGCTAATTTCTCATTTGTTCTCTGCTTTTGAACACCAGATAAATTTGGAGCTGCTATGGTAATTGTTAAGAATGATATCGGAGGTAATATCACGGTAAGCATCATATCTTCAGGAAACTAATATTAATATAAGTGGTTTATGGTTTACTTTTCATTCATCATTTTTGTTAGATGATATGTATAATATCATGTTTTTTGTAATAAATTATATGCACTTTAGATAGATTTATGTACTGGCTTCTGCATAGTGTTATCATCTCTTTTCATGGCCTCAGATTACAATTTTCTTTCCTGGCAACTGACCTGATTCTCTCCTGTCAGAGGTTGGACAATAAGTATTCTTCTGACCCATCAAAATATGTGGACTTGTACACCATGGTCCAAGAAGAAGTTCAAAATAAAACCGCAAAAGGTTCATCAAGCTGCACAAATGGACTTCTATGGCTCACGAGGTGTTTCACTTTCTCCTGCATAATTTTTCGCGTTCAATTCTAGCTTAATCAGCATCCTGGGTACTGGAGTTGTACTTAACAATATTTTATTGTTTGTCAGGGCTATGGACTTCCTTGTTGAACTATTCCGTAATCTTCTTGACCATCCAGACTGGACTATGAGTCAAGCTTGTACTGATTCATACACAAAAACTCTGAAGAAATGGCATGGCTGGCTCGCCAGTTCTAGTTTTACGGTATAACATTTCACCCGTTCACTCGCATAATCAGCACATACACCGATTCATCATGAAGGATACTTGGGCATTGTTGCCATCATGAAATGATGACTGAATTTTTTTAAAGCAAGTAGTGTCATAACTGCCTAAGACAGACTGCTATAGCACTTGCAGTCGAAGGACAGATTATATAATTCTGCATCTACTGTCCCTATACCTTTTTTCATTGGCACAAATTATAGGGAGGACCAGTATCCAACATAAGGCACCATAGGTGAATAAACATGGGGTACTCTTAGTAACTTATAGACCATGTTTGAACTGAGAGCACCATAGGCGAATAGAATGTGCTACTCTTTGCACATTAAGTTAGAGACCATGTTCCTTTTAATTTGTCAAGTTATTAACCCATTTTTCTCCATCTGGCGAACAACTTCAGTCACTGATGAGATTCCTTCATCTTTACCTTTTTTTATCTGATTGAAGTGTCTGTTGAAATGACAATTTTGCTATCCTGTTGCTAGATTTCCCTGCCTTCTTTTCTCCAAAAGAAAAATTACCAGTTCTTTGTGATTGAGTTTGTTTTTTTAGCTAGCTTGCCTTTTACTTGTCTGATCATTTGGATGAATTATTATGTGTCAGGTGGCTATGAAGCTTGCTCCCAATAAAGATAAATTTATGGAAGTCATTAGTGGAACGGGTGACATTAAAGCTGACATTGAGAAATTTTGCACGACCTTTCATCCTTTTCTCAAGGAGAATCATGAGTTCCTGGTATGGCTCTCATTCTTCTGAAGACAGTACATATGGTTTGAGCTGTCTGCTTTTAATGATATCTTCTACTACTGTCTACTCTTCTTGCAGGCAAGTGTTGGACTCGATGATATGAAGGCTTCATAATTCAATACACAGCAACTATTACCACAGAATAAACGTGCCTTGATGTTTTATGAAATTTCAGTGTCGCCGATGATACACTGTTATGTTATTTTATGCATACCGATCTTCAGAAAATTATAGGCCAATTATATGTATGTCAGAATGTTTGGGCGGTGATGACCCATGGCTATTTGCCTACTTACACAAAGAAACGGTCTTTTGAAACAATTCCCTTGTCGGCCAAAATTAACTTGTGTTTCGCGAATCTTTATTACCCTTTGGCATACCTGAGAAGGTTACAATTATGTACTGCACATTTAGAAATCATTGTAATTCAAGCTATCGGAAGAAGCAAATTTAAAATGTGTTGATTTGTTTCTCTAAGGAAATATGTTTATGTTACTTTTAAAACAGCTGTGTACTGGCTAGTATGAAGAATCTTGTCTCCTTTGAGCAAATTTGATCAGTTCCATGGTTCGTTTTCTCTGATAATTATTCATTCCACTCACACATGGAGTTCTTTTGTTAGCAAACCATCGTAATATTTCCTACACCCTACAAAAAGAGGAGCCTGCCACAAATTCACCCAGGATTTGAGATTTGTTGAACAAATAATCCTCTAGCATGTCAGGAAAGTTCACAAACCGTCGCAGCAGCACTGGGACACGCTAGAGGATTCCCGTGCTGCTGCTGAGGAACAGCCTGGAGCTCGTTACCTTCAGCCTAGATCTCATTTTATTTTGCAGTGCTCCCCGCCTAGATTATCCAAGCTCGTTACCTCCAGGCTCCATCTAATTTGGGGTACCTCCAACTTGCTCCATGTATTGGTAAACTACTAATGTGGCAAATTTAATAAGAAATGGAGCCCATGACATATGGATCATGAGTATTTTTTTTTTCGAGAATAACGGGGGGGATTAATCCCCACCGCTTGTTGCATTCCACTCGAAAGTACCCGGATAGGGCCATGTTCTGTTACAACATATGAGAGAAGTACACGGGGGTTTACAAGGGAGGAGAACACCAAAGACCAAGAACCACTCCAAAGGAGAACCGATCCTACACAAACACGAAGCGAACACCACCCCGGATCCAAGCTTGCCGGACGTGTGCTGACATCAGGGTAGTTCAACAACTCTAGTCTTCATCAAGCCATCCGAGCGTGGCTAATTTGGTTGCCGCTCTTGCCACAAAACTCCACTCGCCCTTCAGGGGAAGGAAGCCCAGAAGGAGGGAGGACCACGAAAAGAGGACAAGTAGATCCGAGACTTTGGATGTAGTCCTAGCAAGCACCCTCCACTCGCCCTCAAGGGGGAGGAAGCCCTGGAGGAGGGAGACCTGCTGCTGGGGGACGTGGACAGCCGAGGAGAGGGATCAAGAACTTGTGAACCCGGCTTCGGACTAGAGGGAGAACCACCCAACCAACACACACCGGGCACGAAGAACTCCAGTTTGCAAGATGCCACCCCTCCGCATCAAGCCAGTCGGGCCTGACTATATGGTTGCCGCTCTTGACGACGGCGTCCACTCGCTCTTTGGGGGAAGGATGCCCCAAAGAAGGGAAGCCCGAAGCAAGAGAGCGAGGAGATTCGGCCAAAACGGGAGGTTGTCCGAGAAGACGTCAACCGCTCGCCCTTCTCGGGAAGGAAGCCTCGAAGGAGGGAGGACACTGCGCGGAAACGAACACAACCGCCGGGAAGAATCAAGGACATGCTAACCCGGCTTTAGAGGGACGGTTCCATGAGAGAGCAGAAGGACGAAGTATAGGAACCGGGAGGAAGAACTCGCCAGTCACCAGAGGAGCGAGCACCAGAGAGCGGGAGGCCAAAAAAAAAAAGGGGGAGATGGCGACACGGGCGCCAGGAGAGGAGGAACCTGCAGGGCAGCAGCCACACAACGGGTAGCAGACCGAAGCTGCAAGCGGCAACACGAGCCAACAGGCTCAGGAAGATCCAAAATCACCACGACCAGGACCGACCGACCGCCCACCGCAGCACCACCGATACAGCCCAGCAGAGCAGGGCCGGCGCCATCGGAGACTGCCGGAGAGGACGCAGCAGAGCAGCCTCCGCCGTAGCCCCCGGACAGGACGCCTGCAGAGAAGACGCCACAGGGGCAGGGCGAGCTCCACCGGCGCGTAGCCGCAGAGACCAGAGGCCCCACGACAAGCAGCGCTCCGGGGCCGAGATTGACGGCCGGACCACCGGAGGGCCTCGCGAAGCCGCACCAGCAGGGGCTCCAGCGGCTGAGAACACCAGCGCGCAACAGGGGCGGCGCAGGGCGCAGACGGCCAGGCAGTCGGGCGATTTGAGGGGAAAGGAGGCGCGACCGAAGAGGACACCGGTAGCGAGGAGATTCGGTGGAGGGGGACTGGGGCGGCGGCGGTCGCCATCGGGAGACTCAGATCTCGACAGCAGAGAGTGGTGGGAGAAGATGAGAAGGATCTGCGCGCTGAAAAAACAAGACCCGCCGCCACCGGCCGCCGGCGGGCTTTGCCCGGCGACGAACGCCAGTGGCGGCGAGGGGAAGGTGGAGGAGAAGGAACGGTGGCGGTGGTTTCTAGGGTTCCACCCGAGTCGCCTCACGGGGAGACGACGCGGGGGCCGGTCTTCGCTGGAGGAGAAGGAACGATCATGAGTATTTAAGTATGACATGTTGTGACGAGAAAGTGTTGCAAGCCTGAGTTGTGGCAATAAACCAAGCACATGCTTAAGGTGTCATGGCAATGGCTGCAAACGAGCATGCACAAATTCTCACGGTATAGTCCTTGGCAGCAGTCTCATTCACCGAAAGAACACTTCATAATATTCACAAAAGGTGCCAGTCATCTGGATATTTGCACCTAGTACATTACTATCATGAACCGCACTGACTCTGAAATACAAGGTATTGCATGCTACATGGCCAGAATGACAACATTCTCGAGATCAAACTACGATAATTATTTGCTTCACTTATGCAGGACACTTCTTTTCTGCGTGTTGAGCTTCTTCTGTGGTCGAGCCTGCAGGCATTTCAGTGTAGATCACTTGAATGAGCACCCACATACATAAGAGGAATAAAAAGGTTGCCTCACTAAGACAGAATCACGAGAACTAACCTTTGGCTTCTGCAAAGCTTCGTAGTCTATTCTATTCTTCCATGTACTCTTCCGAAGTTTGATTGGTCGATTTCCAACATATTTACCTGCTTGATATCAGCTGTATAAGTTTGGCTGTGGAACATTATTTCAGTAACAAGTCACATTTCAGTGGCTAGCGCAGCCTTACCATTCATCTCTTTCAGTGCTGCAGCAAGATCCGATGAATTGGCGAAACTAGCAAAGCCATAGCCCTTAGTCTTACCAGTAGATTTATCTCGTATAACCTAATTCATCATGTGTTCATAATCAGCACAATCAGTACTTGAGTACAGAGAGAGAGAGAGCACTGAGTAGAAGAGGTAATACTCACCCTAGCCATGTTGAAGGACGGATATTTTGAAAACGCCTTGGCAAGAACATCATCATTCACTTCATTGCCAAGATCACCACAAAACAAACGGAAGTCATCTGTCATGGGTGGGAAGTGACAACTGTAAATGTTAAAGTACAAAAATACATATCTAATGGAAAATACTCACTAACACTAACAGTAGATATCATACACCAATGTATTCATGGACATGTACCAAATAAATGTTCAAAACAATATAGCATAACAAATGACACTGCATGCTGCTAGGGCAGTAAGAAAAAATTATTGCGCCTCTACATAATGAACGATGAATGATACATGAGTGAAGCATCACTCTTAACTATTTGAGCTAAATACACTGAAGGGAAGAAGCAGCACAGGAAGATGCACCCGCACTAACACGGAGAACAGAAATACTAAGAAGTTGTATTCAGTTACATCACTGAAGCAGAATCTACGTTGACCAAAGGACACAAAATATTGCCATGGCATTTGGAAGTTCTACTCTAATAACTTGCTGTTGTTACCTATAAGAAATTCCGCCAATGCATAAAAGCTAGGGTAGCAATATTAATGAGACTTTCAATTTGTATGTATGCTAAATCTGTTGTCATAATGATACAAGAAACTGATGTTCAATGTAAATTTAATCGAGTGAACACTGTTTATCTTGCTAAACTCTAACCATGAATCAAGTGAATTTTCATACTGGATTGTATATTTCCAGAAAAACTATAGAAAAATTCTGGACAATCTGCTAGAGCTAACATATACGAACTAATAAATGAAACATGTAGTCACATAAATCGTAGGCTATATGTACAAATATAGCACAGGCCCCAGAACAATGTAATGCAAGCTATGGGAGTTTCTCAGAATAAACATTGTTTATCTTGCTAAATACTAGTCATGAATGAAGTGAATTATCTAATGATTGTATATTATCTGAAAAATACACATAAATTCTAGATTATGTGGCAGAGCTCAGGTATATCTTCCTTTAACTAGATTAACTTTAATAAACAGACACGCGTGCACACACACACACACACACGCAAACATTTGCATAAAAATAGTATCACATTTTGCACCACAAAGATATAAAATCAGTAGTTCTCATAGTAGATAATGTGCAATTCACATGATTGATTCAGGCACTGGAACACAAACAACAATATTTGCAGAACAATTGATGTCAGCATAGAGAATATTGCAAAATGTTTACTAAAATTATCAGCAAGCCCACCTAGATCCAGTGTGACTAGCATGAAATCTTTAACCTGTTGGGGCTACACATCACATCCTCGTCCACCTTTATCAAAAAAAAGAAAACATAACAGCTTATCTCAGAAGAAAAAACAACACATAGAACATTAATTTTGCCAGTGAGACGGAAAGCGTTTGGACGATTTGTTTGCTTGGTTGGTAAGATAAAGAAGTTATTGCATTGTCATTTTCGCATTCAACTAGTATATTCCTTTAAGTACACAATAGGATTGAGAACTTACTTTCAGGCCATTCAGCTAATGTTGGATCCTCCCAACATTGCCCAGCTGCCTTTCGAGGCACTGCCTTTTTCTTCACTTCAACTTTCTTGTCATTGTCGTTACCCGCAATAGCAGCCTTTACAGTAGCTAGAGCTTCAGGGGTGATTATCTGCGAGTCTTTCTGGAAGAGCTGTTGTGCCTGCGTAGTGACATCATAATAGACTAATGATTACTTACTAAATAAAATGCATTTTCTGTGTCCTAAGCCTCACAATTCTATGGAACAATATTCTAGTGAACACCCAAATGCATCAAACTAGCTAGAAATGAGTAGACGTTTATGAAGAGAAGGATAATACTGTAGGTTTCGTTGCGTTTTGGACAGCACAGGCCAAACCCAAGCCTAAAAATTTGCACAGCTTCTAGCTCTCATTCCATAACTGAATCAATCATCGATCGCCCTGAATTATCTCACTACGCGATGAACAAATTACGCGAAGTGGCGGTTATTACCTGCTGGATTTGGGGCATGGGGTAGACGGCGTCGTAAACCGGCGCAGGCGCCGGATTCGCCGGCGGCCAGGCCGGGTACTGCGAGGTCTGGAGGTGGAAAGGGACGGGGAAGTAGGACGTGGCCGCTGCCGCCCCGGTAGCAGGGTAAGTGAAGTGCGCGGAGGCGGAGGCGGGCGAGATGGACTGCGTCGACATGGCTCGGGTCTAGGGTGGAGAGGGCTCCGCCGCTCGGGAAATGGAAGTGCGGGGAAGGCGCTGGATCAAGGCGGGAGGAGCGAGGCTTTCGGCTGTGCGCGGTTGCGGTTGGATTGGAACGGGACTCTGTGGCTGCACTAGACCACTAGTAGAGCCGGAAGAAGCTGGAGCCGAGGAAGTAGCGTGCGGGGGAAAGATTCCGAAGGCTCTGGAAGCGTCGAGGAGTTACGTTGCGTGAAAGGCGGAGGGCCGGCCGCGCTCTGGGCATGAAAATGGTTTGGGCTTGGCCTGGGTCGGAGAAAAACCTCGAGCAGGCCATCCGGAGACGGCTAGAAAAACCGGGAGCTCCTGTCCTCCGCCCGTTGCGGCGCGATGAGGATGCGCCGCACGCACATGTGGCATGGTGGACAACGGCCCACTTTCTTTTTTCTTCTTCCTCATTTATTCTTCCTTCTTCTGATGTCCTCCTCTCTCTCGATGCCTTTGTCTCGATCGCCGGCCAGGCCGCCTGCTGCCGCCATCCGCGAGCGCCGCTCCATCCTCCTCTGCCCGCCCCCATCGTTGTCCTTTGGAAGGATATTCTTCATAATTTTTAGTAACTTTTCTCCGTCAGATAGACCTTCTCTATTTCAGCAATTTCAGTGTGCTACCCAGCTTTTTCAGACTATTTTTGCATTTTGGGTACAACGATTTTTTGTGATCCTCTAACATATGATCCAACTTCTCCCTCTCCTTTTTAGTTTCGCAGTCTCTCCATACATCAGCAATGGTCCCACCAAGATCATCAGCGGGCTCATCATGTGCCTCTTCTTCAGCTTCCCCCATGAAAATATCACCGTATTCAGGGAACCTAGGATAGTTGTCATCATCCTCTTCTTCTTCTTCATTGTCTTCCATTGTAACCCCTCTTTCTCCGTGCTTGGTTCAACAATTATAGTTGGGCATGAAACTGTGCTGAAGCAGGTGGATATGAAGGGTTCTTGAGGAAGCGTAATCCTTCCAATTCTTACAGATGCTACATGGATAGACAACAAAACCATTCCGCTTGTTCGCATCAGCCACATAGAGGAAACCTTGCAAGCCCGTAATGAACTCACCAGAGAGTTGGTTACCGTACATCCATTGTCGGTTCATCTGCATTATTATATAAGTATATAAAAAGATTACACAACATCATGAATAGAGAAGTGAAAAAATTAATACAAGGTGTTCATCACATTAAAACAAAAGAAGAGTGTAGTGGACCAACTGTTATTATTGCAAAAACAAAAAACTATGCACTAAATTAAAAACTTTCTACTCTATACTCATTTTGATCTATTGCTAAGTAAACAACATCTACACATATGCAAACTAACATTACTCCTCCACATTAATGAGCAAACTAGCTATGAGAGATGAAAGGAATGAACTTACATTGCATATAAATCACATAAACTCCCACATTTCTCCCACATTAATCTCTAACATTACTCCACAAATCTCTCTATTTTCTTGAGTATAAAAAGAGCTATGTGCATGAAAAAACAACCAAGAACATTCCTCATACTTACAACCATATGGCTATGAATGTTATTATTGCAAAAAATACTCCATTATCATTTTGGTCAATACATAAGTATACCACCTCTACACATATGCAAACTAAGGAGTTAATTTGAGCTCAAATTGCATATAAATCAAATAAACTCCCATAATTACTCCCAAATCAAAGCCACAATCTCTCTAATTCTAGATCATTGAATGAGCTAAACTAGCAATTAGAGATGAAATGATGAAGTTGCTAACCTTTTAGAACACTTGGATAGATGGGGCAACTCAAAATATTGACAAATTTTGGGAATTTTTTCGGCATGACCTCGCCATTAAAGAGGTTTCCTCGGCCACCTTGAATGCATCTGGCTCTGGCTCGGGCAGAACGACGATGATATAGGAGGACCTTTAGTCCCGACCGTAACACGGCCCGGGACTAAAGGGTGGTCTTTAGTCCTGGTCGGTGAGACGGGCCGGGACTAAAGGTCCTCGCACGTGGGGCTGTCGGCCGCCACCCCTTTAGTCTCGGTTGGTGTTATCAACCGGGACTAAATGTCCGCAACGAACCGGGACTAGGGCCTGGCCGTACCCGTGCGCGGCCCTAGCCGCACGAACCGGAATTAAAGGGTACATTAGTCGCGGACCGAGCTGTTTGGGAACTAAAGTGGGTGGACGGAAGGCCTGTTTTCTACTAGTGTACAGGTCGTCGTCGACTTCGTCTCCAGCGAGGAGGACTAGGTGGAGGCACACTGGTAGAAAAAAGGCCTTTAATCCCGGTCCATAACTGCCATTAGTCCCGGTTTCCCAACCGGGACTAGCAAAGCGGGATTAAAGGCCCCCACCCTTTAGTCCCGGTTGCAAATGAACCGGGACTAATGGCCGTCCACGTGGGCACGGCTGGGAGCGCCTGCTCCGGGGACCTTTAGTCCCGGTTCGTAATAAGAACCGGGACTAAAGAGTTTTTTTTTTCATTTTTGTTTCAGATTATAGGTTTAGGGTTTATGGTTAATTAGGGTTCACTTTAATTTCAAGCGAGTTTCCGTACCCATATTCTACGACTAGTACATACACATTATACATTGGTGCATGCATATATAATATTATAGTATGTCTTGTGACTGTATATACAACAATTTCAAACAAGTCTATGTACATCTATTTTTCAAACAAGTTTCAAACAAGCTAAGTTAATTACATGGAGATCACTAAATTACATATAGCATTCGTCGTCCTCCACATAGTGTTCTCCTTTCTCACGGAGGACCTCCCTCAGCATGAATCCCGCTAGCTCCTCTTGAATTGCTTTTATGCGCTGAGTTGGTAGGAGCTTCTCCCGCATCACATACAACTTTAAGAAGATCGATATGAATATATATAGGTTGGATGAAACTCAACACAATTGATTATAATAAAAGAAAACTATGAATATTATTTACGTACATCAAAGTCCGTGGAATGTGCTCTCCGCTCACTGGTGTACCACCGAATGAACTCGCAGACGTAGAATCCACAGAGATTGGTCCCCGGTGGTTGCTTCAAACCCTTTATCTTTTTAAAAGTTAGCTGTTCTTTGAATTCACCTACTACCGACCTTCTGAAACGTGTCCAAACGCTATAGGGCAAAGAAAATGAACAAATGAGTTATTAAATACTTGATATCAGGAAATTAATGAAAGGAGCTGATATAGTCGGGTAATGATTGAAATTACTTCTGTAGCATTGCTTTCATGTCGCTAAACAGGACTTCAGGCTTATCCATTGAGTCCAAGATTTGAACAGTTGATGTGTCAAATTTAATCTTTAGCATAATCCAGTGAAAACTGCAGACACGCATGCATAACTCATGAATTACACTTAACATCGAGTAAGCAAAAAAGAATGTGTACAAGATAGAAACACTCACTTGAAGTTGTAAGGAAATAGAAGTTCTCTTTTAAGACATTGCTTGACAAAAAATCTGAAGAGGTCATTCTCCACGTCTCTGGGGTGATCTTGTAACATCCTATCATTAATGATATATGAGTCAATGAACCCAACATCATAGATTCCCTTTTGTTTGCATTCGGACATCTTAAATCTGCATAATAGCGTACAAAAATCATATAGTTAATTAAGATAATATATTACAGGCAATGAATGAGCTTAGCTAGATACTTGAATATAAATCACTTACAGACAATAGCAACTGATGGTAGACTTGTCGAGTTCGTGCTGATTGAATATCTGAAACAATTCGTCCAATGGAATATGTAACATGTATCTTTTGAAGTAATGCTCCTCTCTAACGTCCAAGAGGATAAAACGTTTGAAGTCCTTTTTTTGTGTGTGCGCCTTGTACCAGCCGAGCAGATTTTGCATATTTGTTGATAGACCGTGTTCCTCCTCAGGCTTGATCAGAGGCCCCCCCCCCATAACATATCTCTCTATTATCTCTCCCACTGGCGCTTCTTCAAGGCCTAACATAGCCAGAAGAGAAATATTCAATGCGGCCGCTGACTCTTTGGCCTCCATTACAGTTTTACCCATTAGTTTTGCAGCTTCTACTACTCTGGGGTCCAATAACTCACGATCCATATCAAAATCGGCTCTGAAGGCCGTATGGATATCGGGGGGGGCGACTATGAGCGGGGGGGACTGATTGATTCTTCTGTTCTCCAAGCTGTGGAATTTGTTTCCCGCTTCTTTTTGCCTTGGCCAAGTCACTTTGCTTTTCAATTTTGCGTTTATAGTCTGATGGCAGACTTCTCTTAATTGGGGCTCTGCAGTAAGCATACCGATAGCCCACTTCTTGTCTTTATCGCTGTATGTCGGCTTGGGCTCAAGCTCTTTCGATGCAAAAAAGGCCTTCACTTCGGCGTCTGATATCACTTTGTTTTCCTCGTAAGTCCGTTCACCTGCTCTCTGGGGAAGAGGCTTTAGCGATGGCCCTGGTATCTTTGTGGACTTATGTACTACCTTATCAGTAGTACTAACCGTAGCGGCCCTGCTCCGCTTTTTCCCCGTCTGAGTAGTATTGGGGGACGGCTTCGCCTGACGCGCTGGAGGTGCACTGGAGGACGACGTGGGCTGACGCGCAGGAGGTGCACTGGAGGACAACGTGGGCTGACGCGCGGGAGGTGCACTAGGGGGCGGCGTTGGCTGACGCGGCGCCCGAGGTGGACTCGGGGGTGGCATCAGCTGACGCAACGCCTGAGATGGACTCGGGGGCGGCGTAGGTGGACGACGTTCACCGGGGGAGGGTGGACTTGGATTCCTCGGAGTCGGTGGCCTTGGCACTGAGCCTGGAAGCTTGATGTATTTCTTTTGCCATAAAATGATTTGGCGCTTGACATTTCCAAGTCTCTGATCCCCTTTAGGTGTAGCAAAATCAAGCTCTAGGTCCTCGAACCACGAGACTATGTCAAGCACCGAGACACGAGCATAGCCAGCCGGTATCGGGTTCCCATGGTGGAGTGCTTCAGGTAGACAAGGTAAAGTGTCACCGCTCATGTTCTTCATTGGCTGATGTAGCTCACAATTTGTCATCTCCCTAACATCATCCACTGGGGTAGCGAGACCCCGGTGCATCATCGATAATCCGTGCATCATGCTCATTAGCTGGGACCACCGTGGAAGCCACGCTGCTTCTCCGCTGACTATTAAGATCCAATGATGGATCTTCCTGCAGCCGAGATCCACCTCCCTGGCTAAGTTGATGTATCATACTCTTCATGTCGGCTAATTCACGTTCTACCTTGCTGATCCGATCTGCTTCCCGATCCTTCTTTCTCTTACGGCTTTTGTAACCGTACGGATCTTCGTGCTGGGAAAACCCTTCCTTCCATGGAACACCGGCGCCTTTGCCTCTTGGTCGTCCTGTGTGTTCAGGATTCCCGAGGGCAGTGTGTCAGCTCGTCGTTCTCTCGGTCGACACGGATCAATCCCGCTTGAGCATCCTCCATTGCCTTAATAAGTTTTGCTGTGGGAGTAAAGGTCTGTTTCCAATGAACACACTACCCTATTGCTGGGTCTAACGATCCTCCATGTCCGTACCACCAGTGCTTGGCCCTTTCGGGCCATCCCTCTGTACCTAGAATGATTCCTTTATTCCTTAGTTCATTCTCCATAGCTTCCCACTTAGGCACTGCACTCTTGTAGCCGCCTGGCCCCAAAATATGGTGATGTGCCTTCTTCTCAGCATTTGCCTTATTTTTTACTGACATTTCCTTG
This sequence comes from Dactylis glomerata, assembly GCA_007115705.1. Taxonomy (NCBI): domain Eukaryota; kingdom Viridiplantae; phylum Streptophyta; class Magnoliopsida; order Poales; family Poaceae; genus Dactylis; species Dactylis glomerata. Next base: position 7,165,399 of record QXEO01000550.1, on the reverse strand, counting down.
GCTCTCTCTGAAGCCTTGAATGCCACAAATTCAGGCCACTGTTGTCTCAACTTCTCGTATGCTCATTCGAATACTGAAGTTTTCTCTTTCGCGATATACTTTGTGTATAACATTTTCTTGAAGCTCCGGAATGCTTCACCCATCTTCTTGAGAGCGTAATGTTTGACTATCCTCCTCCTTTCACGTCCACCCGGAATTTCATTACCATCATCATCCTTCTTAGAGTACTCTAGGAGGTAGAATGAAATTTGACATGAGCTTCCTCCAAAGGTCTTTCTTGGATCTTTTGTTCACAAAAGTAGCTCCAAGACGTGCCTTCTTTGTCTCGTTCCATTCTTGAACCGTGATTGGGATCATGTCCCTAACAATGACTCCGCATTGATTTATAAATTTTGTTGCGTGCTGTTTTGGATCCAACGGTTTGCCATCTATAGATACTACATCGATGCTCAGCTTCTAATTCGCATTCAACTTTTGGCTCGGACCTCATTTAGAATACGATTTGCTCGATCCGGAGGGCTAAAAAAAGAAAAAGTCATTAATACATATATGCATATTCCCTTCGTATCACCAAAAGCTAAATCTATATACCTCGCCATCGGCGTTTGTTTGCAATTGTCGTTCGGCATCAGTGTCTGTTTGCCCTTCGTCGTCAAACGTTTCTATCTCCATTCCGTCACCGGAAGGGTTAAGAAACGACAAAATATCTTCTTCAAGTTCATCTTCTCCGGCACCTTCTCGACCGACACCTTCTCGGCCGGCTACTCCGGGGTCTTCTCGGCCGGCTACTCTGGGGTCTTCTCGGTCGGCACCTTCTTTATGCACATATACATTCTCACCGCGTATCATGCCATATAAGAATTCTTCAGGGTGGCTTGGGTCATTTTCACCGTCCATGTCTCTTCTAAAGACAGGTAAAACAAGTTAGTGACACATATTTGATTAATAACCAAAAAAGGGGTGTTGGCCAAGCGCCGACGCGGTGGGGGAAGACCCCCTCACCGCGTTTGTGTCCGGCCAACGCCCCCATTTGGTACATATATTTGATCAATAAGCAAAAAAAGGGGGCGTTGCTCGAGCGCCAATGCGGTGGGGGGAAGACCCTCTCACCGCATCGGTGTCCGGCCAACGCCCCCATTTGGTACATATATTTGATCAATAAGCAAAAAAAGGGGGCGTTGGCCGAGCGCCGACGCGGTGGGGGGAAGACCCCCTCACCGCATCGGCGCCCGGCCAACGCCCCCTTTTAGTACACATATTTGATCAATAACCAAAAAAAGGGGGCGTTGGCCGGGCGCCGACGCGGTGGGGGGTCCCCCGCCGCGTCCCCCCGCCGCGTCGACAAGTTCATCTCGTCTTCGACCGGGTCCCCCCACCGCGTCGGCGCCTGGCCAACGCCCCCTTTTAGTACACATATTTGATCAATAACCAAAAAAAGGGGGCGTTGGCCGGGCGCCGACGCGGTGAGGGAAGACCCCCTCACCACGTCGGCATCCGGCCAACGCCCCCATTTGGTACATATAATTGAACAATAAGCAAAAAAAAGGGGGCGTTGGCCGGGCGCCGACGCGGTGGGGGAAGACCCCCTCACCGCGTCGGCGTCCGGCCAACGCCCCCTTTTTTTCTATAACTATTTTTCTAACTAATTCATCTAACATTTTTTCTAACTAATTCATCTAACTAATTCTTCTAACCATTCTTTCTAACATTTTTTCTAACTAATTCATCTAACATTTTTTCTAACTAATCATCTAACATTTTTCTAACATGCATTTTGCAGGGGGGCGTCGGAGGGCGTACCTGCAGGGGCGTCGGAGGGCGCCGGCGGCGGTGGTGGTGGCGGTGTGTAGGGGCGTCGGAGGGCGCCGACAGCGGTGGCGGCGTCGGAGGGCGCCGGCGGCGGTGGTGGCGTCGGAGGGCGCCGGCGGTGGTGGTGGCATCGGAGGGCGGAGGCACGGGCGACGGCGACAGGGCCTCGGTTCCGCTCAAAGCTTGCTCTGGAAGTGCCGCGCCTTTGTCTGGATCGAGATGGAGAAGACACGGGGCGGTGCGCGCGTTTATATAGCCCGGGACCTTTAGTCCCGGTTGGTAATGCGATCCAGGACTAAAGACCCTTTAGTCCCGGTTCGTATTACCAACCGAGACTAAAGGCCCATTTTGGGCGGTTTCCAAAATTGCGCGCGCTGGGACCTTTAGTCCCGGGCCGTTTCACCGACCGGGACTAAAGGGTGTTTTGAATAAATTTAACAAATTGCAATTCATAACTTGACTAAAAATTTGAATTAAATTTCTGAGAAATCTACAGCTGTAAATCGAGTGATTCAAAATCCTACAAATCACAAATTTAAATATCTATCAAATGCCACTGTTCCCATATTTGTATGATAATCTAATAATTTTACATAATTAAAATACTCCAAATGTGCTTATAGAAACTTTGAAAATTCATATCTAAAGATTTACAAATCTAAATTTAGTGAAACCAATTGTATTAGTCTTGTTTTGAATTTATCTACAAAATAATGCTGGTCTTGTTTCTTGAAAACAATTAGAAAAAATATTCATGAATTGCTCATTTTATTTGTTCATACACTTTGCTAAATTTTGAAATATGCTTAAATAAGGATGTATTTGTTACTTAGTAATTCATTATATAAGTATTAAACATTATTAACTTTCTTATTTAGATTTATAAACCACTAATTTGTATATTTATAAATTGCTCATTTTATTTATTCATACACTTTGCTATAATTTGAAATATGCTCAAATAAGGCTATATTTGTTATTAAAATGGTTAAGTAATTAATTATATAAGTATTAAATATTATTAACTTGCTCATTAATACTAAAATGCTTTAGTAATTCATTGTGATGCCATGGTGCACCCAAAATATTGGAACAATATATTATATAAAATGTTTAATACATGATTACACATTATTTCTTCGCTAGTGTCCCTTGCTTACGATTGTGGCGTAACCATGGAGCATCTTCATCATTTAACTTGAGGCTTGTGTCAGTGTTCACTCTGAATGGCAGAATTTCACCAAACTGATTATAATCTTGTGACATGTCTGTCTTGTCCTCCACTCCCACGATGGTTCTTTTTCCTGAAAGAACTATGTGGCGCTTTGGTTCATCACATGATGTATTCGCTTTGGTTCTTTTTCTTGGTTTGCTAGTCATGTCCTTCACATAGAAAACCCGAGCCACATCTTTGGCTAGGACGAATGGTTCATCAAGGTACCCTAGATTGTTGAGATCCACCGTTGTCATTCCGTACTGCTCGTCCAACTTTACCCCGCCTCCTGTCATCTTCGCCCATTTGCACCGAAACAAAAGAACCTTAAAGTTAAGTCCATAATCAAGCTCTCATATCTCCTCTATGTAACCATAATATGTGTCCGTTCGCCCTTTGCCGGTTACTGCATCAAAGCGGACACCACTGTTTTGGTTGGTGCTCTTTTTATCTTGGGCGACCGTGTAAAATGTATTCGCATTTATCTCGTATCCTTGGAAAGTCAATATAGTCGAAGATGGTAGTTTGGCCAGCAAGTACAGCTGCTCTTTGATGTCTACGCACACGTCTGTTCTTGTAGACAGTGTTGGGCCTCCAAGTGCAGAGGTTTGTAGAGCAGCAGCAAGTTTCCCTTAAGTGGATTACTCAAGGTTTATCGAACTCAGGGAGGAAGAGGTCAAAGCTATCCCTCTCAAGCAACCCTGCAATTACGATACAGAAAGTCTCTTGTGTCCCCAACACACCCAATACACTTGTCAGATGTATAGGTGCACTAGTTCGGCGAAGAGATAGTGAAATACAAGTGGTAGTAATGATTATAAGTAGCAAATGTAATCTGAAATAAATATCGCTGCGAGCAAACATGTAACAAAACAGGAAGTAAACGGTGTGCAATGCTTGGAAACAAGGCCTAGGGATCATACTTTCACTAGTGGAGACACTCTCAACAAATATAACATAATTGATCCAATAGATACTATCATCCATATGCAACTCAAAACAATTCTCCAATGGAAAATGAACACTAATCATGCGTAGGGCTACGAAGCACTCCTCAAAGTCCGTATGTACCCAAACTAGATTGTCCCACACTATCACCATGAACGCACTAGATGGTTCCAACAAACACCAACAATTCATAGAGACATTAACCAAAAATATACACATGATGCACACACTAGTCACCTTTACACCATGATACGAGGTATCTCCGGAGAGTATAATAACTAAGCATAGGAGTAGCATAATATCTGAATAATAACATCTACCAATTCAACTAGATACAAAGCTCACGATCACATAAAGATCACATCATGGGAGAGAGAGGTGAACCACATAGCTACCGGTAGAGCCCTCAGCCCCGGGGGAGAACTACTCCCTCCTCATCATAGGAGACAACAAGGTTGATGGAGATGGCGATGAGGTTGATGGAGACGGCGGAGACGGCGATGGAGACCGATATAGATGGCTCCGGGGGCACTTTCCCGTCCCGGCAGGGTGCCGGAACAGAGACTTCTGTCCCCCGAAATTCGTCGGCGGTGGCGGCGGAGCTGCGGAACTCTTTTTGGAAAATTGCCGACTCCCCTAGGGTTTTCCGTCCCGAGGCTTTATATAGGCGAAGGGGCATCGTCAGGGGGCTGCTAGGGCCTCCTCCCACATAGGGGGCGCGACCAGGGCCTGGGCCGCGCCGCCCTGGTGTGAGGCTGGCCCCTGGCCCCCCTCCGGCTCTCTTTCGATCCTCGTCCTTCGTCCGGAAAAAATAGGAGTTCTGGAACTTGTTTCGTCGAATTCCGAGAATATTTCCTGTGTAGCTTTTTTGAAACACAAAAATAGCAGAAAACAGGGAACTGGCACTATGGCATCTTGTCAATAGGTTACTTCCGGAAATCGCATAAAAACACCACGAAGTGTAACGAAACACAAGGCAAATGGTGTAAAAACAAGCATGGAGCATCAAAAATTATAGATACGTTTGAGACGTATCAAGCATCCCCAAGCTTAACTCCTACTCGTCCTCGAGTAGGTAAGTGATAACAAAAGAAATAATTTTTGAGGTGACATGCACCTACACAATTTTGATCATCGATGTAAGCATTGAGTGCTGAGATCAAAGAACTTAAAACATGGGCATGAAAGACATAATCTTGATAATAGAAACTTAGCAATCATGTTATAACATGAAAAAGAACACAAACAAAAGATCATGAATAATGAAACAATGAAAGTCAAACGTGTGTTCAAATCATATGGAAAAACATAGTAAATGGTTTTCAGCTTGTCCCTCATGGAATAGCAAAACATAAATGCATAGGACACCTTCAAGTTTAAGAGGGTGACTAGATACAAGTAATTTAAGAACAAGTGAAACCATAGTCATGAATCAATCAATGATAAACTTTGGGACAATGCACATTATACTCAGAATGACAACTATGCTCTCTTAGACGGTGCATAAAGATAGAAGGTGGTGATTCAACATAAAAGTAAAAGAAAGGCCCTTCGCAGAGGGAAGCAGTGATTAAACATGTGCTAGAGCTTTTCATTTGTAAAACAGAGAGATAAAAATTGGTTTTGAGAGGTGGTTGTCTTTGTCAACGACTGGCAATGGGGTTCTTACTATCTTCCATATAAAAATAAAGCAAGTTTTTGAGAGAGATTGGCATTTTTGTGCTCTTTTATAAAGCTTGGCACTCCTCCCCACCTTTTTTCCTTTCTCAAACCATGGCTAACCGATTCCATCGGGTGCCCACTGATACGTCCATTTTGCATCACTATTTTGTATCATAATTTACTGTTATTCATTGATATATTTCATATTTAGAGTTGATACTTACGTTATTTCCTTTGTTTTCACATGTTTGATGATCATTGGAGGATTTGCTGCCGGAGTCAGGATTCTGCTGGAAAAAGGACCATCAAGGGACCATATTTTGAAGATCAGGAAAATTCCAGAAAAATACCAGGAAATTATATTTTCCCAGAAGACTCAGGAAGCCAGAAGGAGGCCACCCTGGCCCACTTCTGGTCTCGCCCCTTCGCGTACTTCATCGTCCCCGAAAACCTAAGTCAAGGGGGAGGCTCAGAGTTAGACATCGCCGCCTCTGCGGGGCGGAAAACACCAGAGAGAGAAAAGCTCTCCGGCAGGCAGAAATCTGCCGGGGAAATTCCTTCCCGGAGAGGGGAGATCGTCGCCATCATCATCATCGCACCGGACTTCATCGGGATCATCATCATCATCATCTCCATCACCAGCACCTTCATCACCACCATCACCACGCCATCCCGCTGTAACATCTTGAGTTGGATCTTGTTATATTCATAGGGGCACTAGTAGGGAAAACCTCTTCTGTGGCGCACCCATATATGCATTCTGTGGCGCATGGGTGGTGCTCCAGAGAATCTTTGCCACAAAAATAAGCATTATGTGGCGCACCAGCACATGCGCCACAGAAATAAGGAATTCTGTGGCGCACCAAGCCCTAATGCGCCACAGAATTAAGGAATTCTGTGGCGCATTTTGGCTTGGTGCGCCACAGAATTTGGTGCGCCACTGAATTACATTTTAGTGCGCCACAGAAATATTACAGGTTTTATACAGAACTTATTTTGTCTGGTGTATATATACAGGTATTAACAGATATAATATAGCAGTATACAGATATATCAACAGATTTCATATAGCACAATTATATATCTCCATATACAACTCATTTCATATAGAATATTAACAGATTTCATATAGCTCCATGCATATACAACTCATCATACATATATATCTCCATACAACTCATAATCCATGCAAATTAAGTGCATCATCTCAAGATACAAATGAAGTGACACCGGCCGCCGCCTACACTAGGATGAAATAGAGTACCGCTCCAACGATGGTGAGCAAGAGCGAGAGCACAATGAAGGTCTTCATCTTGCTCTTGTTCGACTGGTGCTTCCTCCACTTGGCAACCGCCTCTTGTTGAGTCGGGTAGCCTTTGTAGCAGTTGCCGCTGAACTTGTGCACCTGTTCCTTGCAGTCCGTCCACTCCTCATAGACTCCTGGAACCCGCCCCTCGAACACGACGTACCACGTCATCTCTATGGACACAAGGCATATTAGTATATAATGCAATGGAAAGAATTAGAGGGTTCACATGCATACATATTCACAAGAATTAAAGCAAGGAAATAATAATAAACCTAAAAGTCATATAGCATCGGTATCACATAAGTAATCAAGTTCAACTACATTGACTACAATAGTAATTGAAGTCCAACAACGACACTAAGCAAGTTTATTTACAACACAGTAGGCACACCGGCCTCTCGATCAACGAGACGTCTTGTTCATGGGCTCCGGGAACGGTTTGTACATGTCCTTCGTCGTCCACGTCCTTCCATCACCCTGCCTATGTAGGCGTTCTTCTATATCCCTCTTACACAACCCTCTGAGTTGGTGTAAGAGCCCCGATCTGTTGCATACATCTTCTACGATAATTTCCGATAGCTTTACTTGGATGCGATGGAAGTCTTCTCTAAGATCAGCATCGCTGATCTCCCCCGCCATTTTTTTGGGGTCTCGCTTACTAGGTGGCAGACGCATCATCTCTGCATCCGCGACAAACCCTTTAAGGTGATGGAGGACATAGAAGGCCTCCTTCATGCTGTCATCTGGCTGCTTGATGCAAGGGAAGTTGATCACGTGCTTGAACCCCTGCTCTTTAGTGTCCGGCCTGATAAATTTCCCCTTCTCGTGGAAGATGCCTCCATTTTTGGAGTAGAAAAGGATAGCCTCATCGAGAACACTCCTTATTCTGTTGTAGTCTTTCTTCGTCGTCGTACTCGACGAGTCGAAGTACTGGGCTAGTGACCACTTCGGGCAAAGAACGACGAGTGTGCAGTATGTGTCCCTGCTCAACACATGCAATTTAAATGGAATGTTGGAAATGATCGGCAATGGAAGAAATATATAAGAAAGCATAAGTTACGACGGCCGAGAGCGAATGTGTACTTACTCGGGAAAGACAGGTAGAAGAATGGTGTTCTTCTCTTTGTTCATGAGCATGAAGCTCTGGAGGTACCGCACCGCCGCGGTCCGTGTGCTTGAGCCATCCACCAGCTGGCTATCGCGCATGTAGTAGGGATCCGCTACCGCGACGTTGGGGGGTCTCTCTCTCTCTTGATCTTCAACTGAAGATTGATCGCGTATAGGCAAACCAAGTTATAGTCGAGCCGTTTCCAGTGAAATAGATTGAAGACGTCCTCGAACGCTATGAAGAAGATATCCGCGGGGTATGCTTGGACGAAGTTCGGGTCTGCTGCTGGCACCTTGACCGTGAACACCGGGTAATTTGGATCCTTGTCTTGAAGAAGGAGGCTCTCTAGAAACTGAATATTTTGCTGCAAACTGATCATTGGTCCACTTGCGAGGTGTTCGAGGTCCTCAGGCAGTATCAGTTTACCAGCTTCATGAAGCCGGGACAAGCCACCCGGTGTCCGTGGTACCATGTCGTCGGCCCGCATCTTCTTAGGAAGAGTCTGGCTCGAAGATGCGCCCTTCTTATTTCCTCTCTTCCTTGGCTTCTTCACCTGACCAGCTGGGGGTGCTTCGGGTGCTGGTGGTGCTGATGGTGGGGTTGCTTGGGGTGCTGGTGGTGATGATGGTGGTGCAACGGGTGCTTGGGTTGCTTGGGGTGCTGGTGGTGCTGATGGTGGAGCTTGGGGTGCTGGGGTTGATTCGCGTGGCTCCCCGACGATCGTCTTATACAGCGTGTTAGGGCTGAAAATGGTAGCCGGCTTGACTTGAGCTGGATTGCCAGCCTCCGGAGGAGTGTCTTGCAGAGAAAGACCCGTGAAGGTCAGGCGCTGCGTGACTGTAGTGGGACGACCAAGTTGATCGCCGTGAGTGCGGAAGGCTTCTTCATCCATATGAGGCATGTACATATCTTGGCTGCAGGCGCCAGTGTTGATGTAGGCATCGACGTCATCATCATCATCGTTGCCATCAAGCGGCGCCATGTCCGGGAAGTTAGGTGGTGGCGGTTGCGATGCCGCCGCTTGGCGTACCTTGCGTTTGGTCGACGGTCGTTGCGGAAGCTTTCCCAACAGCTGTTGGTGGTGTGTGGTGGTAGCGGCGATCGCCGGTTCCTTCCGGGTGGCGGCGGCGACCACCGGTTCCTTCAGGGTAGTGGCGGCAACGACCGCCGGTTCCTTTCGGGTGGCGGCGGCGACCGCCGGTTCCTTCAGGGTAGTGGCGGCGGCGGCCGCCGGTTCCTTAAGGGTGGGGCCGGCGCTGGGCCGGACGACCTTGGGCCGGATGATAGGGGAGGTGGCGCCGATGTTGCGCCTGACACTCGGAAGACCCCCACCCAGACGAATCTGGTTCTTCGGCCATGTCATAAGCCACCCGATGCAATTCCCAAGGACCATAACGTCGTCCTCGTCTGTGCCCGGAGGTTGATCGGGGGGGAGGAGGTTGTGGTACTCCGGCACTACCATTGCCAACTTCACCTTCACCAAATGATCTGCAGTGTTTCTGTGGTGCATAGTTCGGCTGGGCATGACAGTGCCGCTAGCAACATCCATCAACTTGCCGCCGGGCTCCACCACATGCAGGAGTATGCAAGGTTCGTCCTGAGTCAGGGGCATGTTGGATAAGATCAGCGCAAGGCATATATAGTTAAAGAAGATGACCCGGAGGACTAACTAATGAGTTACCTTCTTGACGGCGTTGATCTCTGCTAATGTTGATACAAGGGCGTCGGTGCCGGGCCGCTCACTCTCGAGTGCATTATCAGGCACCACCACCCTATCAGCTTCCGCGGTTGGGGGCGTCGATGCGACCAGGTGGAGCGGTGGCGTCGGGGTCACCAGCGGTGACACTTGGTGACTTGAGTTACTGCCGCTGACGCTGGGCACATATATCGGCCCCTGTTGACCTGCCGCATTCCAAGCAGCTAACCCCTCCATCAAACCAGGGGGGATGATCTGCCGGAGCTTCTCCTACAGCTTCTCGTCCACTAACTTACTCATCTCGGTCGGGTCCACTATTTTCTCTAGTGACTCCACCTTCTTCTTCAGCTCCTGAACCTCGGCTTTATCCTTAGTCGACCTCCTCTCCTTTCTCGTCTTGGCATCCGATCCGTAGTACTCGGATACCTTCATACTTGTGCCAAAGCCGGACACACGGCCAGCCGACGTCGGTGGCTTGTCCAGGTCCTGTTCCTTGTATGCGTTCGTCGCCCTGTTGAAAGGCGTGTCCCACGGTTCCATCGACCCCTGGGACGACGGGCCAGCCGTAGAACTAGCCTTCAACTCATCGTCCTTCAGACAAAGGAACTTAAGGTTAGCCCATTTGGCTTCATTGCTTAATAAGATCAGTGCAATAATAATATAGACTATCCTTACCAGGAGTTTCTCGAACTTCTTCACGTCGGGGTAATCCGTAACAAATTCCCCCGTCTCCCAGTCTAAGTAGTAGCGGGACCGGACATAGTTCCTAGTCTGTATATCCGCGATTTTTAGCCAGGGGTTTTCTTTGCCCAGACGTATCATCTCGGCATCCTCCTTGTCCCAAGTGGGCTGTTTTCCTCGGTAACCGCCGCTTCCGCAACGGTGAGCCCCTAGGTTCAATTCCCGCATTTTCTTCCCCTAGGCGGTCCATTTTTTAGCCTCATCAGTCTCTAAGGACGACTTGAATGCTTCAAAGTCTTCTCTAGAGAGCGTCGGGTCTTTGCGACTTATCTGCTCCCAGCTTTTACCTTTCTTGATCTTGTCCTTCAGCCGGGTTTTCCAGCTGCTCAAGGCGGTGCTCATCTTCGTGAGAGCTAAAGAGTCCACCTTTTTATTGAACGGCTGTGGGGACGTGTATCGTTGGTGAAGCTTCTGGAGGAGGGTTGCGGCCAAAGCCGTGTTGGCCTCGCTTCTGAGGTCTTGAGTGTTGAGCGGCACGGTTTCATGGACGATGCACCCTAGTTGCATCGCGTACCCTTTGGCAACTTTCGGAGACCAACGTGAAAGGATCGGTGATGTTGCCTAGCACTTGCGGCCTCCGATCTGCCCTTGGCCTCTTCGCCTTCCTCTTCTTCTTGGCCTCCTCAGGGTTGCCGCCGCTATCACCTTCCGTGCGGTCGGTGGTCTCTTCACCGGTCTCGGCGGCGTCATCCCGGTCCTCTTCCTCATCGCCACTCTCGAAGGCGGCCCCCCAGCTCTCTTCCTCATCGCCGCGATCGGCGGCGCCCCCCCGGCCCTCTCCCTCATCGTATTCCTCCCACCATTCCTTGTTGGCCTCTCTGGCGACTTCCTCCTGGCTCTTAGGGTTAGAAGTGCCCGACATGTTTATTTGCACTTCATTAAAAAGAGGCAAATAGTTAGTACATAATGCAACGGAAAAATTCAAAATTTCGGCATGACTTTTGCTAATTTTTCTACCTATGAGTGCCCATTTCTCAACCGAAACGGAAGCGAATCAACACTTCGGGAGAAATGGGCAACTCAGTTTTATTCTCCACCACCAGCACAAGACAATATGGAGTACAAAAATGACAGCAGCAATATTATCCACCACCAGCACAAGACAATATGGAGTACAAAAATGTCAGCAGCAATATTCTCCACCACCAGCACAAGACAATATGGAGTACAAAAATGACAGCAGCAATATTCTCCACCACCAGCACCATTCTCTTTTGAGGCATAAATACAAACTTTGGTGCAGAATAGCTTGCCTATAAACATCATAGAATTCTATCTGTCCTGAATTATCTCGCAAAATTGAACTTCCAATGAAAAGCTAGCAAGTAACAACCATGCACAATCATACAAATCAATCGGTGCAAAAAAAATAAAACAGCTGCTCACCACCATCAACACCGATGGTGCAGACTGCTGCTGCACCAAAGTTTTTACTGGAAGCTGACCTGCACAAGATTTCTGTTTGTAATGATGTCATTAGGAAGGAATTTGAAAACTGCTGTGCAGAAGCCTTTTGGAGCTGACCAGTAGCCATTTCTGAATATTTCCTAGTTTACAATATATATAACTGCAAATTTCCGTTGGCATTTGCTCTTTGCTTTCTTGCTCCAGTGATGCACTTCAGTTCGGTTCTTGCAATTCAGTTCAGTTCAGTTTCTGTAATTATATACCATGTCGATAACTATTAATTCTTTACTAGTTGTTGCAATTCCCAAGCAACTCAGTCAGTTCAGTTCAGTTTCTGTTTCATATTCAGTTAACAACACTGAACAGATTAAGACTTCAGACAATTCGCACAGTTTGCAATATTTGGCACTGTTGTTTGCGCTTAGATTCCAATTCCAAAGTGTGCTGCGGCGAGGCGCTGAACAGGTCAGCTGCTCACCACCATCAACACTGAGGCTGATAGTAGTTGTTTCAGAGAAGCACACCAATGCAACTAATTTACTGGAACTCTTTTGATTGGAGGGAAGAGATTGGCAGGCACAACATTCACAAGGTTTTGCGCTAATTAATTGGAACTCTTTTGATTGCAAGCTCAGAGAGTATCTACATCATGTACACACAAAGACTACAAGAGTCAAGAAACGAATCAAAATGGAATCACTAGCACTAATCCTCACAGGCTCACTCACATGCAGCCTTGCTTGCTCTCGAGAAAAAATAATAATGATCAGTCTCTGGTCTCTGCTGAAGACGAAGAAAGAACACTGGTCGTCAGAATGTGGGCATGAGCAGGTTGAGCAGCGACACCCTTGCAATAGAATAACAGCAAATTTGAAACCTTAAACAACAAAAACGTCTCCTACCTATAGGTTCACAGCAGTCAAGTTCAGCCATTGGAATGCCAATTCAGCAAACCAGGACCTGAGGTTCTCACCACTCAACCAACACTAAACAACGATTAGCCAAACCATATAAAATATTTTGCATGTCACTACAGTCGTTTCAAAGCTACCTAAGAGGCTAAGAACACATTCAGTCGACATATTGGAGGCATCTTACAAACAAACAAGTACCATTTAATAACACAAATTTAAATATACCACAGCTATTTGACTAAACACAACATCTAACACAACACAATTTGAGGATTGGTTTAACATAACAAAGAGATCTACCATGTAAAGAATAGCAACAGCAAAAAGATCTACCATGCAAAGAATAGCAACACATGCAGATAGACAGGAAGGAGAAAAAGTTATACCTGGTGCTTGGTAAGACGCCTGCGGATGGCGCGGGTCTTCTTGGTGCGGAGGTCGGTCAGGAGATACTTCTTGTTCTTGTAAGCCTCCCGTGCGGCAGAAGAGGCAGGTGCGGTCAGTAGGGCCGCGGTGACGGTGCCCTCTCCCGTGCGGTGGCGGGGCAGGCCTTCTCCTCCTTCGTGAGGTCCTTCTCCTTCGCGAGGTCGTGGAAGTCAGGCTCGGTGGCGACGGCAGTTGGCGAGATGGGCGGCGAGGTCCGCAAGATCGAGAGGGGCGGCAGCTTGGGTGGACGCGATGCAGGGATGGGCGGCAAGATCGAGAGGGGCGGCGGCAAGATCGAGAGCGGCGGTGGCGACGGCAGTTGGCGAGATGGGCGGCGAGGTCCGGCAAGATTGAGAGGGGCGGCGGCGAGTCTCGATCTGGCAGGGGAACAGAGAGAGAAGAAGCAGTGTGCGCGGGGGAGGGGATCGATCCCCAGTTTTACTAAGTGTCAATATTCTGTGGCGCATCTGCTGGTGGGATGCGCCACAGAATTAGCGAATTCTGTGGCGCATCCCACTAGTAGATGCGCCACAGAATTTATTTCCTTTTTTTTAATTATTTTAGTTATTACTCCCTCTGTTTCAATGAATAAGGCTTATATTTTTTCTAAAAATTCAAAGAACATGAAGTTTGACCAAATTTTCATATGATGTCTATATAATATTATAGTTGTCGATAGTTTCTAAAAATATAAGCCTTATGCTTTGGAATGTGCATACACAAAAAAGTCTCGATCACACACACCAAAAAAGTCTTCTCCGTCCTGTTCCGAGCTAGCTTAGCGTTTCTTCACGATCTTCTTGCCCTTCTTGTTGGCGGTTGAATACTTTATGCCGGCCACCTTGAGATTTCTTCGTGTGAACGGACAACCTTTAGTAGGTAGGGAGGTCTTCCTTCTTACTTTACTAGTAGTAGGCATGTCGAAGTGCTTGTCGAATTCCTCCTCGATCTTCGGGTCACCGTTCTTGTCCAAGTCTTCCTCGTTTGCGTCTCCTTCCATTCCTATGATGCTCCTCTTGCCCCTCCTCATGACAACACGGCTAGGCCTCGACGGGTCGGTGATGAAGAAGCATTGGTCAACTTGGCTACCGAGTACCCATGGCTCATTTTTCGCGGATGCGTTCTTCGATTTGGCATCCGGTATAACCATGGTGGTGAAATATCGGCCTTATTTTTTGACCTTCTTGGCCCATCTCACACGGAACATTGGCACCGTCTCTCCACAGTAATTGAGCTCCCATATCTCCTCGATCCTTCCGAAAAATCTTTCCTTGACACTAGTCTCGTCATCGGCGTATGATAGCATAGTTACTCCTGAGTTTTGATTTTCACTATTTCTGTCCTTTTCCTCGGTGTAGAATCTGTAACCGTTGATGTCGTACCCCTGATAGGTCCTTACGTTATGCCCGGGGCCCTATGATAAGGTGTATATGAGTTTTTCATCTTCGGTAGAAGGCCTTCTGCTCTGTGCTTGAAGTAGTTGACTTTGCTTAAACCAAAGCGTGAAGCTGGAGTTGTGCTCTTTGGTTACGTCTCCCATCTTCCTTGGTCGGCCCATATCGATGTAATTCTGCTCGATTATACTTTTGTGCTCTTGCACAAAAGGTTCGACCAATTTTAAGTGTTGTAGCGCGACCCGGTGAGCCCTTTCAAAGTCGTCGCGTCGATTGACAATGCCCACATGGACTGAGCGGTAGCCCTCGCGGTGACCGACTCCAGCGAGCCTGCCGAGGTGCGTCCTGGTGGGCAGACCAACATGATCCTGGTCGTCCTCGGTGCTTAGATAATTCTGGCAGAAGGAGATGCACTCGTAGGTTAGGAACCCCTTGGCCATGCTTGCGTCTGGACGGGCCCTGTTGCGAACGTATCCTTTCATGACCTTCCAGTACTCCAAGTCATGGAAAATAGACCTCGCTTTCCATACACCGAGCAGCGGCTCTGGCTTCGGTCGCTTCTTTCCCGGCGCTGGGCACTCCTTCCAATTTTTTAGAAGATCGTCGATTTCTGCACCGCTCCTCTGTCGCGGGGGTCCATCGGGCTCATCTTTACCATTGAACAGATCACCGCGTTTTCTCCACGGGTGATCCAAGCGAAGCCACCTTCGAGCACCTGGGTACACGGTTTTCGAGGACCCGGGATCCCTTGGTAGCTGTAGATGCGGGGTCTCGTCCATGCACTTCACACAGCCGCAGAATCCGTGGCTGACCTGGGCAGATACATATGCACAACCAGGATAGTCCGTGACCGTCGTGATCAACGCGGCTCTCATATCAAAATAAGTTCTACTGTAGGCATCCCACGTACGGGGTGGCGTCTTCCACAACGTGTCTAACTCCTCTTTCAGCAGCCCGAGATACAAATGCATGTCGACACCTGGTTGTTTCGGCCCCTGAATGAGAATACTCAGGTGTATGTACCTTTGCTTGGTGCACAGCCACGGGGGTAGGTTGTAAGGCCATACAAACACAGGCCAGGTGCTATGCGTGCTACTCTGGTTGCCGAACGGATTGAGTCCATCGGTGCTCATACCCAGCCTGATGTTCCTTCCGTCGCCCCCGAACCTAGGGAAGGCAATGTCCAATGCTTCCCACTGGCCAGCGTCTGATGGGTGTGTCAGCATATAGCCCATCTCCGGATCTTCTTCGGGCTTCTCCCTTTCCGCGTGCCAATGCATGAGCTTTGCTTCCTTAGGGTCCATGAAATACCGCTGCAGACGGGGAGTGATAGGAAAGTACCATACCACTTTTCGAGGTACCTTCTTCTTCCCAACCTTGTACCGTCCGTGGCCGCACACCGGACATGTGGTCATGTCCTTGTACTCCCCCCGATAAATCACGCAATCATTGATGCAGGCGTGGTATCTTTCGTGCGGTAGGTCAAGAGGGCACACAACTTTCTTGGCCTCCTCGATACTACTTGGCAATGTGTTCCCCTCTGGGAGACGATCGTGCCAGAATTTCATGTTCTTGCTGAAGCTGGAATCGGTCCATTTGTTCTGCGTCTTCATCTGCAGACAATCAAGCGTTACATGCAAGCGCGTATCCTACGGACGGCACCCAGGAAATATCGGAGTCATCCCGTCTTTCTCCATTTGCGCCAGCTTGGCTCTCTCTCTGGCTGCAGCTCTGTCGTTGCTCGTCTCATGGAGGAGCAGATCTTGAACATGAGAGTCCCGCAAGGCCGAAATTAGCGGAGTCGCGCCAGAATCTTCTTCTTTATCATGATCTTCTCCGCCGGCAACTTCTACTTCATGATGATCTTCTCCGCCGACTTCTTCTTCATGATGATATTCTCCACCGACATGTGGTGCTTCGTCATCTCGCTCGCCACCATGGTCTTCATGCGCACCATTTGTTGGGGCCGGCCGCACCTGGTTGTCCTGCATGAAACCGCGCCTCAGCAGGTGCTCCTCCAGTTGTCCGGAATCAGGGTTGATCCAGCGCTCGAGTTTGCATGATCGACACGGACATCTTATCTGGCGCCTATTGTTCCGAATCATGTCCTCCTTCGCGTCTTTCTTGTATCTACTAATTCGAGCGGAACTCATCGAGAGGACCATGGTTGTCTGCAAATGGTATACATAGAGCAGAAAATTAGAACCGCAACACATGCACACACATGCATGGACCTCTCCTAAAGGTATACATAGAGCGGAAAAATTCGGCATGACCTCTCCTAAAGGTAGGACGTATGGGTAGTGCAAAAATTTACCGAAACGGAAATGAATCAACGTCTCGACAAACATCCATGCACCACACCGGCACACACACAAGCGCTTCACGTGCAACAATCATCCATACACAAGATCGACATGCGCATGCATGTCCCCTCCAAATACTCACCTTGTAGATTCGATACCGAGACGAGACCGCGATCGATGAGTTGGAGAGGAGGAGAGAGTATGGAGAGGCTTCTCCTCACCGCCAATTATGTATCAACCAAAGTAAGTACAATAAGTACCAAAGAAAGTGAAAACTATGGCCAAAATGGGATGAGAGGGAAGGGAGCTAGAGCTGGATCTAGATGGAGGAGAGGAAGATGAATGGCTTGGGAGTGTGGGAGGTTGGCACTTTAAAGGTGTGGGATGAGCTAATTCTGTGGCGCATCTGGTGAAGTGCTCCACAGAATTACACTAATTCTGTGGCGCACTGGACCAGATGCGCCACAGAATTAGGTAATTCTGTGGCGCACCAGACCAGATGCGCCACAGAATGTCCTAATTCTGTGGCGCACCAGACCAGATGCGCCACAGAATGTATTAATTCTGTGGCGCATCACGTCCGGTGCGCCACAGAATTAGTGGAACCAATGATTGGGGCTGGCAGGGAGTGGGCCCCACCCAAATTCTGTGGCGCATGGCCTTCTGGTGCGCCACAAAAATGTTGTATTTTTGTGGCGCACCCTGCCTGGTGCGCCACAGAAAATAATTCTGTGGCGCACTACTGGCTAGTGCGCCACAGAATTGCATCCCACCTATAAGGGTTTTCCTACTAGTGGGGAAACTTTCCCGGTGTTGATTACTCTTGTAGTTGATGCTATTGAGTGGAACCGTTGAATTAAGGTTTATGTTCATATTGTTATTTACCATTATTTCACCTCTGATCATGATCCATATGATGTCTTGTGAGTAGTTCATTTAGTTCTTGAGGACATGGGAGAAGTCAAGATGTTAGTAGTGAATTATTGTTGAGAAATATTTAATGGTTTGATATTGTTGTGGTGCTATTTCACTAGTGGTGTCATGTGAACATCGACTACATGATACTTCACCATTTATGGGCCTAGTGAGATGCATTGTGTATTTGGCTACCAATTGTGGGGTTGCTGGAGTGACAGAAACCTAAACCTCCATTGGGAAACCTTTGCATCAGGGAGCGTAGGATCTTAGAGTTTAAGGCTACGGTTAGATTTATCTTAATTACTTTCTTGTATTTGCGGATGCTTGCAAGGGGTATAATCACAAGTGTGTATTTATCCTAGTAAGGGTAGTGCGCTAGCACTGGTTCACCCCCATAACACCTATCAAACCAATAAAGACTATTGGCTTTATGAAGCAAAAGCTCTTGACAGAAACTCCCGTGTGTCCTCGAGAACGTTTGGTTATTATAAGTTACACAACCGGCTTGTCCTTTGCTGAAGAAAGGATTGGGCCACTTGCTGCAATTGTTACTACTGTTCTTTATTTACTCGCACTTTATTTACTCGTATTACCAAATACCCCTGAAAACCTGTTTGCTAGTATTTACAGTGAATCCTTGATCAAAACCACTCATCAACACCTTCTGCTCCTCGTTGGGTTCGACACTCTTATTTATCGAAAGTACTACGATACATCCCCTATACTTGTGGGTCATCAAGACTATTTTCTGGCGCCATTGCCGGGGAGTGTAGCGCTATTGAAGAGTGGAATTGGTAACGGTAACCGTCACTGTGAGTATTGTTTTTATTTTGTCTTTTATTTCTATTTTACTCTGCTATGGAGAACTCTCCATTTGGTTTCCTATTTGGAAACACATCTACTACTACTGCTGCACATGTGGATGAACCACCACCGCCACCACCTGCTGAAATTGATCCTTTTAAAATACCTATGAAAATTGTTGGGCGTATTATGGATAACTGCTATTCAGGTGATGGAACTGTCCATCCGGGTGATCACTTATTATTTATACATGAATTATGCGAGTTGTTCAGATGTGCAGGTATTTCACCAAGCCAGGTCAAGAATAAATTATTCTCATTATCATTGAAAGGCAGAGCTGAAGAGTGGTATCAACTACTCCAAGATGGTCCATCTATGGCATGGGAGGATGTTGTACCTCTCTTTTATTCCAAGTTTTATCCTCCAAGTGAAATTCATAAAGACCGTAACCGGATATATAATTTTTGGCCTCATGATGGAGAGCGTATTGCCCAAGCGTGGGGGAGATTAAAGTTACTAATGCTCAAATACCCCATTCATGAGCTCCCCAATAATATTTTTATTGATAATTTTTATGCGCGGCTTACTCTTCCTGATAAGGATTACTTGGATGCTTCTTGCTTTGGATCATTTACTCATATGAAAGAAGATGCTAAGTGGAAACTTCTTGACCGTATACAAGAGAATGCTGAAGGTTGGGAAAACGACAAAGGTAGGAAGTCAGGTATAAACTATGATTATGAATGCATTAAATCTTTTATGGGAACCGATGACTTTCATAGTGTTAGCACTGCTTATGGTCTTGATTCACAAATACTTGCTAATTGTCTTAAGGACTTTGCCTCTTATCTTGATGTTCCAAAGAAAGAGTGGAACAAATATCATGCGCCTTATAAAGACTCTATTAGTCATATACCTGCTGCAGCTACTCAAGTTTGTACTGCTGATAGCATTGTGCCTGAAGCCTTATTTTGAGAAGACACCTTTCCCTGCTAAGGTAAAAAAGTATTCTACTTTGGTAAGTGTGTCTAATAAAAGTACTAAGAAAGCTGCAGAACCGGATGAGCAAATTACTATTAAGTCTGCTGTAGCTATATTGAAGGATCTTGTTACTAAAGATGTAGGGGATGAATATATTCTTTTTTGTGAAGATGCTTCTAACATTCTCTCACATCCTAAAAAGCATAGGAAAACAAGTGTTCCTGTTATTTCTGTCAGGATTGGAGATCATTGCTATTATGGTTTATGTGATATTGGTGCTAGTGCAAGTGCTATTCCTTAGAGCTTTACAAAGAAATCATGCACGAGATTGGCGCTTGTGAACTTGAAGATATTGATGTGGTTGTTCAGCTTGCTAACAGAGAGACTGTTTGGCCTCTTGGTATTGTTCGAGATGTGGAAGTTCTTTGCGGTAAGACTAAATACCCTGCTGATTTTCTAGTACTTGGTAAGGAGGCTAGTAAAACTTGTCCTATTATTTTTGGTAGACCATTTTTGAACACCTGTGGCGCCGTGATAGATTGTAAGAAGGAGAATTTTTTACTAAGTTCAATGGAGAGTCTTATGAGTTTAATTTTTCCAAGTTTGTTAAGACTTCTTATGAAAATGATACGCCTAATGAAAATTTTCGAGTTGAACAGCTTGCTTCTATTGCTATTGCTCCTAATAATGCCTTGCAGCGATTCATGGAAGATCACGAAAGTGATGTTTTCAGCAAGGAAAGAGAAGAGATTGACGATATTCTTCTTCGTCAACCACCATCAATCAAGCATAATCTACCTGTGGAAGATCTTGGTACCACTTTGCCACCTAAGGAAGATCCTGTGTTTGAATTAAAACCTTTGCCTGATAATCTTAAATATGCTTACATAGATGATAAGAAAATATATCCTGTTATTATTAGCTCTAAACTTTCAGGAAAGGAAGAAGAAAGATTATTGGAGATATTGAGGAAACACCGAGGAGCTATGGGATATACTCTTGATGATTTAAAAGGGATTTCTCCCACTTTATGTCAGCATGCCATTAATATGGAGAAAGACGCGAAGCCAGTCGTGGAGCATCAACGCCGCCTAATTCCCAAGATGAAGGATGTGGTAAGAAATGAGGTATTAAAACTCCTTGATGCTGGTATTATTTATCCTATTGCTGATAGTAGATGGGTTAGTCCTGTTCATTGTGTTCCTAAGAAAGGAGGTATGACTGTTGTGCCTAATGAGAATAACGAGCTTATTCCTCAAAGGGTAGTAGTTGGTTATAGAATGTGCATTGATTATAGGAAGGTGAACAAAGTTACTAAGAAAGATCATTACCCTTTACCGTTTATAGATCAGATGTTAGAAAGGTTGTCTAAGAAGACTCATTTTTGTTTCCTTGATGGTTATTCTGGTTTTTCTCAAATTGCTGTTAAGAAGGATGGTCAAGAGAAAACCACGTTTACTTGTCCTTATGGAACTTATGCTTATAGACGTATGCCGTTTGGTTTATGCAATGCTCCTGCTACTTTTCAAAGATGCATGTCTGCTATTTTTCATGGCTTTTCTGAAGAAATTGTGGAGGTCTTCATGGACGATTTCTCCGTCTATGGAACTTCTTTTGATAATTGTTTGCACAACCTTGATAAAGTTTTGCAGAGGTGTGAAGAAACTAACCTTGTTCTTAATTGGGAGAAATGCCACTTTATGGTAAATGAAGGAATTGTCCTTGGACATAAAATTTCTGAAAGAGGTATTGAAGTTGACAGAGCGAAAGTGGAGGCAATTGAGAAAATGCCCTGTCCCAGAGATGTTAAAGGTATTCGTAGTATTCTTGGTCATGCTGGTTTCTATAGGAGGTTTATTAAAGATTTTTCTAAGATTTCAAAGCCCCTTACTAATCTTCTTCAAAAAGATGTACCATTTGTCTTTGATGATGATTGTAAGGAAGCTTTTGAAACTCTTAAGAAGGCTTTAACTACTGCTCCTATTGTTCAACCACCTGATTGGAATTTACCTTTTGAAATTATGTGTGATGCTAGTGATTTTTCTGGTGGTGCTGTTCTTGGACAGCGCGTTGATAATAAGTTGAATGTTATTCATTATGCTAGTAAGACTCTTGATGCTGCTCAGAAGAATTATGCTACTACTGAGAAATAGTTTCTTGCTGTTGTTTTTGCATGTGATAAGTTTAGATCTTACATTGTTGATTCTAAAGTTACTATTCATACTGATAACGCAGCTATTAGATATCTTATGACTAAGAAGGATGCTAAGCCTAGGCTTATTAGATGGGTGTTGCTTTTACAAGAGTTAATTTGATTTGCATATCGTAGATAGGAAAGGTGCTGAAAATCCTGTGGCTGACAACTTGTCTAGATTGGAAAACATTTCCTTTGATCCTATTCCTGTTAACGATAGTTTTCCAAATGAACAGTTGGCTGCAATAAATGTAACTTCGCGAGACCTTCCTTGGTATGCTGATTATGCTAACTTTATTGTTTCCAAGTATTTACCTCCGACCCTTACAGCTCAGCAAAGAAGAAAATTCTTTTATGATTTGAGGCATTACTTTTGGGATGACCCACATTTATATAAAGAAGGAGTTGATGGTATTATGAGAAGATGCGTCCCGGAATATGAGCAACAAGAGATATTAAGAAAATGCCATAGCAGCGCCTATGGAGGGCATCATGCTGGAGATAGAACCGCGCAGAAGGTTCTACAATCAGGTTTTTATTGGCCAACTCTCTTTCAAGATGCCAGAAGGTATGTTTTATCTTGTGATGAATGTCAAAGAGTTGGTAATATTTCTAGACGCAATGAAATGCCTATGAGTTACACTCTTGTTATTGAACCGTTTGATTGTTGGGGATTTGACTTTATGGGTCCTTTTCCTCCTTCAAAAGGCTATACCCATATACTTGTTGCTGTAGATTATGTTACTAAATGGGTAGAAGCCATACCTACAAAGAGTGCCGATGGTGAGACCTCGTTAAAAATGCTTAAGGATGTTATTTTTCCTAGGTTTGGTGTGCCTAGATATCTTATGACTGACGGAGGTTCTCATTTTATTCACGGTGGTTTTAGAAAAACTCTTGCTAAATATGATGTCAATCATAGAATTGCTTCTGCTTATCATCCCCAAACTAGTGGGCAGGTAGAGCTTTCAAATAGGGAGATCAAGTCTATCTTGCAGAAGACTGTCAATAGATCTAGGAAAAACTGGGCTAGTAAGTTAAATGATGCTTTATGGGCTTATAGAACTGCTTATAAGAACCCCATGGGTATGTCTCCTTATAAGATGGTTTACGGAAAAGCGTGTCACTTGCCCTTAGAATTAGAACACAAAGCTTTTTGGGCAGTGAGAGAGCTTAATAGAGATTTTAAACTAGCTGGTAAGAAAAGGTTATTAGATTTGAGTTCTCTAGATGAGTGGAGAAATGAAGCGTATGAGAATGCCAGGCTTTTTAAAGAGAAAGTCAAGCAATGGCATGATAAGAGAATTCTTAAGAGAGAGTTTCATGTTGGTGAGAAAGTTCTTTTGTATAGGTCTCGTCTCAGATTTTTTGCAGGAAAATTACTCTCTAAATGGGAAGGACCATATGTTATTATGGAAGTGTACCGCTCAGGTGCTATTAGGATCGCTTCATTGAAAGATGAATCTACACAAGTGGTGAATGGGCAAAGACTCAAACATTATATTTCTGGAGATTCTTATAATGAAGATGTTGATGTTATTGAAACAGTTTCTCCGGAAGAATTCATCCAAGACAAATTGCAGGTACCTGCAGAGTTCGTTTTCGAATAGGTAACAGTTCTAGTCAGAGAAGTTTCGCGAAAAGCTCTTCCTTTAATATTTTTGCTGTTTTTACTAAATATTAAAAATCACGAGACGAAAACGGGCAGGAAAAAGAGTCCGTGTGCCTCTCACACACAGGTGGCGCGGGCCCACTCCTTGCCGTGCCACCTAGGTGTGAGAGCACCCCGGAACTCGTTTCCGTCCCGGTTTCCTCCTGTGATTTCGTTTTGATGTATAATTTTCGCCTATTTAACCCCCTGGAGTCCCCGAGGTCTGTATATCGTTTTCTCGTCATGTTTTGTTTCGAGCTATTTCTGTCAGGGATTGCTCTCGGCTTGGGAGTTACAATGTCTTCGTCCGGTCCATCTGAGGAGAACCCTCTTGCGGATTCCATCAATCCGTACATGAGGGAGCTGAGGATGCATCTGAAGGAATTGTCACTCAAGGATGGGGGGTTGCAGATTAAAGATGTTCAAGGACCCAAGGGAGAAGGGAGTCTCGAAGCGAGGATGGAAGCACTGGAACAAGAAGTTTTCAAATACAAGAAGATGGCAGAACGCGAGGTGGACATTATCTATAGGATTAACCAAGAGCTTGTTGCCAAGTACAAGAAGGAGACTACAGAGCTCTAGAGGGATGTCCTCTCACTCCAGGAGACGACTAGCCAATTACAAGCACAACTCTACGACGTGCAGAACCAAAATTGTGAGTATGAAGCTAGATTTCAACAAATGAGTGCTGCTGCAAGTTTCAGGATTTTGGAGACCAAGACATCCTTCCTTGATGGAGGACCTCTGCCTTGGAAGTATGACAACGAAGATTATCCACCACCATCGCCAAAGGAGTAATTCGTCATCGGTATAGGCATCCCCTTGGCTTGTTTCAAGCTTGGGGGAGTGCCGCGCTATCACATCATTACCTTTTGCTTATTTACTTTTCAAGTAGAGTCATATCATGAATAGAGAAGTTATCTTATAGAATAGTTTGTAGTTTGGAAGTATCCTCCTTGGTTGGTTATCTATGTATCCCTTGGTGTAAGTTGCGGTAATAAAATATTAATGAGAAGTTTTATCGTTTACTTTCCATGCACTTTATGTTAGTCTGCAATCTCTCTTGTATGACTAGTCTTGTTGATTGGTATTGGTATCACTTTGGGAGCATGAGTAAATTTAGTTGGTTTTGGCAAACCTAGCTTGGTCAGTAGCAACTTTACCTTGAGGTTTGAGTAGAAAAAAATAAAGAAGTGCTTGTAGTTACATCACTTCAGTTTTCCTTATGTTTGGCTTATAAGCATTATTATTCCTAAAGTCAAAATCGTTGTACCTTCAAAGGAGTTTGCATGATTGTTCTTATTATATGTATGTTTGTTTGTTACATGCAACTCTTATGCTTGCTACCCAGCCTTGCTAGCCAAAAACCTGTACTGAGAGGAAATACTTCTCGTGCATCCAATTCCCAAAAGCCAAGTCACTTCCAAAGAGTCCACTATAAATTCCTATGAATGGTATTTCAAGCCATTCCAAGTAAATTTTCATGTGCTACCTTTCAAAAACCTTCAAACACTTCTCATTTTGTGCCACTGCTTTTAGCTCATGAGGACGTAGTGGATGGGTTTGTTATCTTCCATACTAAATTGAGTACCCCTCGACTAGGCAGCTTCATCTGCTCATCATTAATTTTGCAAGGGAGCTGGTCAGACCATTATAATCTCAAAAAGAAAAGAAAAGAGCACTCCTCCATGGTATGTGAAAGTTGGTTGGCACCCGATGGAATCGGTTAGCCATGGTTTGAGAAAGGAAAAAGGTGGGGAGGAGTGCAAAGCTATAAAAGAGCACCAAAGTGCCAATTAATCAAACATCTCGAAACCGCTCTCACTTGTTTAGTATGGAAGATATCAAGAACTCCGTTGCTAGTCGTTGACAAAAGCAACCACCTCTCAAAACAATTTTCACCTCTGTTTTACAAATGAAAAGCTCTAGCACATGTTTAATCCTTGCTTCCCTCTGCGAAGGGCCTATCTTTTACTTTTATGTTGAGTCAACCTATTTCCCTCTATCTAAAGCAAGCATTTGAGTTGTTATGTTTCACTCATCCATATGTTGATCCGTTTAATCATGTTTACTATCTTCCTTGTTTTGTATAATGCTTTTGTCTGAAGGAATATATCTTTGAAAGCTTTCTATGAATGCAACAGTTTACCTTGTTGAGCATATGGTCTTTGCTATGTTAGCTCTGTTTTAAAAGGCTCCGTTTAAAAGAAAGAATAGCTTGTTCATCGTTCTTTGACCAAGAACTAAGGTTTGCCATTGCCAATTATAGTTTACCTTGTGCATCTTTACATGTGATTCCCTTTTACCCATTGCAAGTCTATATCTTATAAAGGGAAGTTGCTGTCTATTATAATTTGTGCCTTGGTGAATGTGATGCTTCTTGTCCGTATTTTGATTATCGACACTTCACTCCATAAACCTGTGGTCATGTTTACCGAGTTTAGTTTTCGCTTGGGGACAAGCGAGGTCTAAGCTTGTGGGGGTTGATACGTCCATTTTGCATCACTATTTTGTATCATAATTTACTGTTATTCATTGATATATTTCATATTTAGAGTTGATACTTATGTTATTTCCTTTGTTTTCACATGTTTGATGATCTTTGGAGGAGTTGCTGCCGGAGTCAGGATTCTGCTGGAAAAAGGACCATCAAGGGACCATATTTTGAAGATCAGGAAAATTCCAGAAAAATACCAGGAAATTATATTTTCCCAGAAGACCCAGGAAGCCAGAAGGAGGAGTCGAAAGGAGCCAGGAGGGGCCCACACGCCAGTGTGAGGCCGCCCTGGCCCACTTCTGGTCTCGCTCCTCCGCGTACTTCATCGTCCCCGAAAACCTAAGTCAGGGGGGGCTCAGAGTTAGACACTGCCGCCTCTGCGGGGCGGAAAACACCAGAGAGAGAAAAGCTCTCAGGCAGGCAGAAATCTGCCGGGGAAATTCCTTCCCGGAGAGGGGAGATCGTCGCCATCGTCATCACCATCGCACCGGACTTCATCGGGATCATCATCATCATCATCCCCATCACCAGCACCTTCATCTTCACCATCACCACGCCATCCCGCTGTAACATCTTGAGTTGGATCTTGTTATATTCATAGGGGAAACTTTCCCGGTGTTGATTACTCTTGTAGTTGATGCTATTGAGTGGAACCATTGAATTAAGGTTTATGTTTAGATTGTTATTTACCATTATTTCACCTCTGATCATGATCCATATGATGTCTTGTGAGTAGTTCGTTTAGTTCTTGAGGACATGGGAGAAGTCAAGATGTTAGTAGTGAATTATTGTTGAGAAATATTTAATGGTTTGATATTGTTGTGGTGCTATTTCACTAGTGGTGTCATGTGAACGTCGACTACATGATACTTCACCATTTATGGGCCTAGTGAGATGCATTGTGTATTTGGCTACCGATTGTGGGGTTGCTGGAGTGACAGAAACCTAAACCTCCGTTGGAAAACCATTACACCAGGGAGCGTAGAATCTTAGAGTTTAAGGCTGTGGTTAGATTTATCTTAATTACTTTCTTGTATTTGCGGATGCTTGCAAGGGGTATAATCACAAGTGTGTATTTATCCTAGTAAGGGTAGTGCGCTAGCACAGGTTCACCCCCATAACACCTATCAAACCAATAAAGACTATTGGCTTTATGAAGCGAAAGCTCTTGACAGAAACTCCCGTGTGTCCTCGAGAACGTTTGGTTATTATAAGTACACAACCGGCTTGTCCTTTGCTGAAGAAAA
This sequence comes from Dactylis glomerata, assembly GCA_007115705.1. Classification (NCBI taxonomy): domain Eukaryota; kingdom Viridiplantae; phylum Streptophyta; class Magnoliopsida; order Poales; family Poaceae; genus Dactylis; species Dactylis glomerata. Next base: position 7,138,174 of record QXEO01000550.1, on the reverse strand, counting down.
GATTGGGCCACTTGCTGCAATTGTTACTACTGTCTTTTATTTACTCGCACTTTATTTACTCGTATTACCAAATACCCCTGAAAACCTGTTTGCTAGTATTTACAGTGATTCCTTGATCAAAACTGCTCATCAACACCTTCTGCTCCTCGTTGGGTTCGACACTCTTATTTATCGAAAGTACTACGATACACCCCCTATACTTGTGAGTCATCATGTAACACAGAGATAGACAAAATCTCCCACCTGAAATGATATGGGCCTTCGTCGGGAATCGGCGTAGCTCTTTTGTCTAGATTGGGCGGCTTTTAGTCGGTTCCGAATTAGTTGCACTTGTTCTTCGGCCTCTTTAATGATATCGGGTCCAAACACTTGGCTCTCTCTGGTCTTGGTCCAGTTGAGAGGGGTACGGCACTTACGACCATATAAAGCTTCAAAGGGGGCCATTTGCAGGCTCGCTTGGTAGCTATTGTTGTAGGAAAACTTGGCAAAGGGTAGACAATCCTCCCACTTGGCTCCATATGAGAGGACGCAGGCGCAAAGCATGTCTTCAAGAATTTGATTCACTCGCTCGGTCTGACCTCCTGTTTGCGGATGGAAGGCGGTGCTAAAGGAAAGGTTTGTCCCAAGGGCTCGGTGCAGGCTTTCCCAAAATCGGGAGGTGAACTGTGATCCACGATCAGATATGATTTTCTTTGGTACCCCATGTAGGCTCACAATTCGGCTTATATAGAGCTCGGCCAGATTCTGACCTCGGTCGGTGGTCTTGATGGGTAGGAAGTGGGCAACTTTGGTTAGGCGATCAACGATGACCCAGATGGAGTCATGTCCCCTATTTGACCTCGAAGGCCGGTGATAAAGTCCATACCAACTTCTTCCCATTTCCACGTGGGTATTTTCAATGGCTGGAGTAGACCCGCAGGTCTTTGGTGCTCGACTTTGACACGCTGACAGACATCACACCGTGCAATGTAGAAAGTTATCTCTCGCTTCATACCATGCCACCAAAACTGCTCTTTCAGGTCTTGGTACATCTTGGTGCCTCCGGGGTGGATCGAATAAGGAGTATCGTGGGCCTCCTTTAAAATAAGCTGCTTTAACTCATCGATGTTGGGGACGCATAGGCGTCCATTATACCACAACACACCTTGGTGGTCAATTGAAAACCCAGGTACTTCTTCTCGTCCCATCATACGCTTGATCTCTTCGATACTCTAATGACCTTTCTGGGATTCTTTAATTTGATTAAATAGAGTAGGTCGGACTTCAAGGTTGGCTAAAAACCCATGGCTTACAAGTTCAAGTACAAACCTTTCAAACTCTTGGCATAGGGTAGGTTGGTTGGTCTTTAGTAGGGCATTTAGAGAGCTAGGCTCTCGACTGAGGGCATCGGCAACAACATTCGCCTTACCCAGGTGATAGTGAATGCCTAGATCATAGTCTTTAATAAGCTCAATCCATCTTCGTTGCCTCATGTTCAACTCCTTCTGAGAGAAAATGTACTTCAAGCTCTTGTGATCTGTGTAGATTTAACACCGGTTTCCCATAAGGTAGTGTTGCCAAGTTTTTAGTGTGTAAACCATGGCGGCGAGTTCTAGGTCATGGGTAGGGTAGTTTAACTCATGCGGTCGTAGTTGACGGGAAAGGTAAGCAATGACCTTGCCATCTTGCATCAAGACACTTCCAAGTCCAAGCCTGGATGCGTCGCAATAGACGTCAAAGCTCTTGGTAATATCGGGCATGGTTAGAATAGGGGCTGACACAAGTCTCTTCTTAAGTTCTTGGAAACTTTGCTTGCACTTTTCAGTCCACTCGAACTTTTTATCCTTCTTGAGGAGTTGGGTCAACGGGTGAGCAATGCTGGAAAATCCTTCAACGAACTTCCGGTAATAACCAGCTAGTCCAAGGAAAGCTCGAACCTCGGTGGGGTTAGTTGGGGCTTTTCTCTCCAGGATGGAAGTGATTTTAGAGGGGTCAACGGAAACTCCACCGGCTGATATAACATGGCCTAGGAATCCAACTTCTTTCAGACAAAATTCACATTTGCTGAACTTAGCATAAAGTTGGTGCTCACGCAGGGTTCCCAGAAAGAGCCGTAGATGTTCTGCGTGCTCTTCCTCTGTTTTGGAATAGACCAAAATGTTGTCAATGAACACCACTACAAATTTGTCAAGGAACCTCATGAACACCTTGTTCATGAGATTCATGAAGTAGGCAGGGGCATTGGTCAAGCCAAAGGACATCACGGTGTATTCAAACAACCCATAGCGGGTGGTGAATGCGGTTTTAGGAATATCGGACTATCGGACTTTCAGCTGATGATATCCGGTACAGAGATCAATCTTGGAGAACACTTTGGCCCCATTTAGCTGATAAAATAGGTCTTCAATCTTTGGAAGCGGATACTTGTTTTTAATGGTCACCTCATTGAGTTTACGGTAGTCCACACACAATCGAATGGTACCATCCCGCTTGTCCACAAAAAGAATAGGCGAACCCCAAGGTGACGCACTGGGACGAATAAGACCCTTGCTGAGCATATCAACGAGTTGTCTCTTTAACTCTTCTAGTTCTTGGGGGTTCATGCGGTAGGCTCATTGTGCAATAGGGGCTGTCCCGGGAACCAACTCGATAATGAACTCGATATCCCAGTCAGGGGGCATACCTGGCAGCTCTTCGGGGAAAACATTCGGGTATTCGCATACCACTGGAACTTGGTCGAGCGTCGGCCCAGATACGGACTTCTTGTAGTAGGCTTTTGTGACGACCTCAAACTTGATAACAAATTCGAAGTGCCCGTTATGTATTCCACCGCAATCCCAGAACCATTGTTGCGATATACATAACGTAGTTGGTAACCAGTTTCATAGACATTACAATACGGTGGATCAAATACAATGGTCATATAGACCAAGTCATATTACAACACAATATAGCAGCGGAAATAACGTCTTCGGGTCCATGCCTTCACCCTACAGGCAATGGCGACTCATGGAGACGAGCTTAGTTCTGGTACTCTTCCTCATACCCTTCCTCCTGGTATTCCTCCCCGTAGTCTGGCCAAGTTGATAGCCAGGGACACAGCCGTGAGTACATTGGATGCACTCGCAAACCATCTTACAAATGAGTAGTGAAGTAGATATGCAAGGCTGATATGGTAGACTAAGCACTAAGTTTATTTGCCAAAAGCTAGTTTTATTTCCCAAGAATGTTCATTGGTAGGAAAGAGTTTTAGTTCTCTAAGTTCCATCTAAAGAGGACTTCAAGTATGTCAACAACATTTCAAGTCAAGTCATTCACCAAGTCACCATTGTCACTTTTAGTTCTGACAAAAGTCAAGTACAGCTTGCCAACCGTCCATGACCGCGGACGCGGCTATTCGAATAGTTTGAAAACCTCTGCAGAGGGGTACACTTTACCCACAAGAATCGATACATCTGCCGGGAGAAGTCCACGGATCGACATACGCAAAGTATGCGAGGTTCAGATAATCAAACAAAACCTTTCACTTGCTCACCCTAGTATAGGATCCTTCCCTAGAGCCCGGGATACGGAACCTCCGCTCCGGCGCCTCTAGTTCTGCCCATCCCGGGTGCCGGGTTGGTGGAATCCACCTGGTCCAGAAGTAACCGCTCACGGTGTCCTTCCATGAAGATTTGATACAAGGCCTCCCATACTAGGATAAACAAGCTACGGATTAAGCCCCTTCCCATATAGGGGTAATGTGGTTGTACGGAAAAATTGGCTCCCATAGTACATCACTCGTTGTCATTTGGGAAATATATTTCATAGTTCTTAGTCAAGATTAATTTCTTTTATAGAACCATCATGTAGGAGCAATTCTCCAATTCAAGTTTCAAGTTCAAGTCACCACCTTTCAAGTAGAGTTCCCCTTATCGATGGCCTCAATTTTATTAGCGACTAAGCAACTAGGTTGAGTGATGATACTACTAACTATGGTTGGATAAACTCAGCTTGATGCTCTTGTTAAGCAAGACATCACTATACTTCTATCATTCTACTCTAGCAATTCAATCATGCAATTTACTTAAAACAAGTAGAGTGCAATATTAAAACTAGGCATTGGGAGTATGAATCAAAAGATGGCTTGCCTTGGTTGGCAAAGTGTCCGGGGTATTCTTCTTCCTCTTCTTGATAATAATCCCCTCCAATATCCTCCTCGGCAACACTAGCGTCTAATAACGAATAAACACAAAGCACACAATCACTACACAATGCTAACAACACACCAAGCACACACCTTTGTTTGCTAACAATAGCATACATGTTGCATTTTATGGTGTTGGATTGTAAGGTTTGCTTCTAAGTTTCCATCAAGTGTGCAAGTTAAAGTTTCTACTAAGTGTCATATGTTGTTCACTTTCTAAGCATTGGTATTGGTTTAGGGTTACTAAGACAAGTTCAAGTGGGAGGGATTAACTAAGTGAATTGGTAAGAGGGCAAACTAATTCTAAGTGTGCAATAGGAATCTATCATTTTATGTGGCTAACTAGAGTTGGGTAGGATCTAATTGATAACACTAATAGGGTTTGGAGTTGTTTTGGGTTGACTAACAGTAAGAGGGGTCATTGGTGATTTCACAATTTAAATTTCATGATTTTCGGAGGCTTAATTAAATTTCTAGAAATACTCTATGATTAACAAAGCTATGGTCACACTATTCATATCTAATTAAATTCCTAACTTATTTTGAATTCTAACCAGTTCTATAGTGTAGGGCATTTTACAAGCTTTCCAACGACATCTTATTTGCTAAATTTGAACCTACGAAACTCCAGGAATTTGAATTGGAATCTTGCAGTAATCAAACAAATACAAAAAGGTTTCTCCGAAAAAAAATATAAAACGGCCTGGAATTTATACGGGCCGGGGAGACGAAGTTGGGCCGGCCCAGCTAGGGATCCGGGGTGCGCGCTGAAAAAATAAATAGCCTGACCGGGGGGGCCCACCGGTCAGAACTTAACTGAATCGGTATGCACGGGGCTTTCTTCCCCAGCTCGATGCACACACGGCGGGCGGCTACTGGGAGGAGGCGGTGGCTGGGGTGCTCACCGGCGGTGACGGGGAGCGGCGGCGAGGGTGCAGGGCGGATGCGGGGGTTCTCCTCCGCCACCTCCAGCAGGTACAGCGCCGGGGGCAGCTCCGCAACGCCGGGAACGTGCGGTGGCCTGCGGGGACGTCGAGGTCGGCGAGCTCGACTGAGAGCACGAGAGCGAGGGAAAGGTTGTCTAGGAGGTTCCTGGTGATGGTGTGGTTCTTTTCAGCCAAGAATGGTGGCCTTTTATAGGCGGGAGAGGGAGCACGGGGTGAAGGGATCTGCGGCCGGAGCGCGGCCGGTGCCGGCTACAGGAGGGACGCAGTGGTCGGGGCTTTCGGCGGAGGGCGGCGACGTGCTGTAGGAGTGTCCTGGCGTGATGGGAGGCGTCGAGGCGGTCTGGTTCAGAGGGGGCAAGGAAGGTGTGCTGCGGTGGTCTTCCTCTTCTCCTCCATGTCTCCCGGCCGGGGCCTAGGCAGGGGTGGCTGGGGGATCGAGAGCAAGGCGACAAGGGACACTATGGGAAGGACATGGGCATACCAGAGGGGTCTCTCCACTGCTTGCAAACAGTGCTAGACTATTGCTGAATCCTGCCCGCAACGTGTTCGACGAAATGCCCGCAAGAAGTAAAAATTTGAATTTTTGAAAATTTCCAATTGGGTTGGTCATTATATTGGATAGGGACTCTAAAACAATTTTTGTTAGGTCAAGAGGTGGTGTTTTGCTCCAGGGCTATTTTGAATTTGGGGTTGTCATATGATTCAGATTCAAACTTTGGTTGAAGTTTGAGTGATGCTCTGGTTTGAATTTTGAGTAGATTCTTGTTGGTTGAGTTAGTATGTAACTTGGTTAAGCTCAACTAACAGGCCAAACATGAAGGTGATTAACAGATTTCTTAATCTAAGGGCTCAAAGTAGGGTAGTCAAATAGATTTCCTAGATCATCTTTTTCTTCTCTTTTTCTTTATGATTTTTATTTATGGTTTCTTTGGTTCTTATAATCTTTCTCATTTGCTTCTGTTAGTTAACTTAGAATTAACTAACTAGTACACAACCAAAATTTACACACATAAAATCATAGAAAACATATAATGGGAAATACATGTATGCATGCAATGATAGCAAAAAAAAGTTTTGTCTTGGTCCAAAATTTGGTATTTAAATTAATAAGAAGTGGATTACAATTTCTGAGTTGTTACAGCTTTGTGGGATGGCATTGTTGCAACGTGCTCAATTCGAATACCATCACTGTTGGTCACAGCTATAGACTTTCTGGCGCAATCTATGTGCCCCTGGTACTTGGACATCCAATCCATTCCAAGCACTACATCCAACCCCTTCGTGCCTAAGATAATCAAATTGGCTCGAAAAGATACCCCGTGAATAACTACTGGCACATCTACACAGTTATCCTTGGTCTTCACGACGGAACTGGGAATCTGAACTAGCATAGCCCTAGTCATCATGGTAGATTCTAACTTCCCCTTTTTCACAAAGTGCTCAGTAACGAAAGAATGTGATGCACCCGAATCAAACAGCACTCTTGCAGGGATGGAGTTGACAAGAAACGTACCAAGCACAATATCTGGGGCTTCGGCAGCTTCTTCTGCAGTCACATGGTTCAGACGGCCTCTTGCATTGTGGGCTTGGGTCTTCGGGTTTCTACCAGAGGGTCCACGGCCTTGACCCTGATTGGGTCACGGCACGCTGAGGCTCGGGGCAGAAGGCTTCTTTAGAGGACACTCCTTAGAGAAGTGTCCAGGCTGACCACAGGTGTAGCACCCACTGCCCTGACTGCGATTGGTGGGGTTAAAGGTGTTGTGGTTGTTTCCAGAGAAGTTTCCTCCTGACGGGCGATTGCTGGGGTACTGACGGCTGGGGTTGTTGGTCCTAGGAGCTTGAGAGGTGAACCTCTTGGGTGGTGGCGCTGCTCTGGATGGGGGCATGCTACGGGACCTGTGACCACTAGGTCCTCCTTGATTCATCCTCCTCCTCTTGCGACTCTCACGGGCAGCTTTGTTCTTGTCTTCGACCATGATGGCAGCATCTACCATGGCTTCTAAATTGGGATAGTGAACAGCCACAAGGTAAGTCTGCAGCTCCTCCTGTAACCCGTTGAGAAATCTCTCTCTCTTCTTCTTATCGGTATCAATATCGTTTGGGGCATACCTCCCCCAGGTGGTGAACTTGTCGAGGTAATCGGTAACACTCATACCTCCTTGCTTCAGATTGAGGAATTTATCTCTCATGATCTTAATAAGTCCTGAGGGTACGTGGGCCTTGCGGAACTTGGTCTTGAAAGCATCCCAGGTCATAACTTGCCCCTCGGGCTGCATGGCGCGGACATTCTCCCACCATGCTCCAGCTGGTACAGCTAGGAAGTGAGTTGCATACAGGACCTTCTTGTTCGCTCCCACTCCCGCATACTCAAGCATATTCTCAAAAGTCCGGAGCCAATCATCAGCATCCAGAGGCTCAGCGGACTTGGTAAAAGTGGGTGGGTTGGAGTTCTGGAAATCCCGGAGCTTGGTTTGTGGTTCATCATTACCATTGCCACCATTTTTATTGTTGTTGTTGGTGGCTAGTTGGGCGAGGTGTTGGAGGGTGGCGAGATTGGCTTGGCGTTTGGCACGTGCGGCTTCACGTTCTTCTAACATGAGTCACAGCACCTGCGCCATGTCGGGGTCAGGTGGAGGGGGCGGATTGTTTCCAGCTTGGCCTCATGTTTCCGGAGCCATTCTGGAGAAAAGCGGTTGGGTGAGAAACCAAGACGAAAATAATTAAAAGTAATCGCGCTATGCATAAATATTTTATAACAAATCATGCATGAGAGACATACATAAGCTAAACATCCATATCATATTAACATCCAAAAGCATCCAAGTTCAGCACATGCATACATACATACAAAAGTGGTGCCACACCAGTCTAGCACCCATCATTCATAGTCTCATACATCATCACATCAATGGTTTTAGCAGAACCATGCAATACATACGCAAAAGGGGGTAAGTAATCCTACTCTGCAGTCGTCATCCTAAGTGAAGTAGTAGTGCGCCGGACACCTACTAATCGATGGTAACGTGGGGTTCAACCTCCTCGGGATCCTCCTCGCTCGGAGTCTCGGGCGCGTAGAAGTCCATGATAGCGTTGCGGTCGTCACCACCAGCGCTACCATGGTCGTTGTCGTCGGTGCTCGCGGGCTCCTCGTTGAAGGCCTCCTGGTGGTCATCATCACGGCCAAGGACTGCCTCATTCTCCTTGCGGATCTCGGCGGTCTCCAACTCCAACTCTGACACATGACTCTCGAGAGAAGCTAGGTGGTCCTCCAAGTCGCGGACACGCTGCCGCAGGGTCCTATTCCTCTTCGAGATCCTCCTCTTGGCGGCGAGGAGGTGGTGGCGAGAGAGGATAGTCTCTTGAAGGTCCTCATGAAGAACGGCTAACTCCAAGCCCCTCTTGTCGGTGACCATACGGACGTGGTCTAGCTGCCCCTGAGTGTGGTGCAGCAAGGCCTCCGTGTGGCAAAGGTGGCGGCTGAACGGGGTGTGGGCGGCGGCCTGATAAGGAAGACTGTCAGAGTCAACCCGTCCGTAGTGCTCATAGCGGGTACCGAGTAGCTCGTCGTAGTGGAGGTGGACGAGACGCGAGATGGCGTGTCGCAGAACACGCATAAGTCCATCGCCCCAAGTACGCTCAATCACCTCGAAGGTGAACCCCTGGGAGATCGGCGGGACCTCCTTCCCGCGGACCTGACAAACATACTGGAAAGCCAGCTCCTGAGTGCCCTCCTCAAAGAGTCGGTAACCTCGAACCTCCGGACGCGGGCGTCCGAGACGCGCGGCCAGCTCCACCAAGTCGCGCTCAAACACAAGCACGTCCTCGTGGGTACCGACCTGACGGTGAGTGGTAGGAGCGTCCATCTACACAAAATTTTAAGGTAGATTTAATTAATACTTTACCCAAGTGTGCAATATTTCAAATACTATAAAAACTTGAATTAAAATGCAAGTAGTCTACATGCTTAAACAACAAGGGAAGAGATGAGAGCAATATATATTTACCTTATATATATTAAGCCATCTCTTTTAGTTTGGTAATAAAATAAGTTTTGGTTCGATCTAACGCCCATGCTACTCTAGGGTCTCCTAAGGTCAGGATGGCTTTGATACCAACTCTGTGTGGACCCCGGCTTACCACCCGGGATTCCCGTTATGCATACAATTCACGATCCCAGGAAGATCGTTGTGAATCCACATAACCGAGTTGGCATTATAGAAATACATCATCCATTACATAACGAGTTCAAATAGTCTTACATGGCCACTTGGCCGAATTTAAATGCCACGTAGGGCAAGTTCACTAACAGTTGCAGCGGATACAAGGGTAGCGTCAGTAGCCCGGTTCATGCCTCTACCCTACAGGCGACTGACTAGGAGATGGGTCCTAGTTCGCCTAGGCATCGTTGAACTCCTCACATTCATCATCATAGTCTTCCTCATAATCTGACCAAGTTAATAGCCAGGGACAAAGCCGTGAGTACATTTTGAATTGTACTCGCAAACCACCTAAGAGAGAGTGATTAACATGCAATTTGGCTGTAGCAAAGGGAAGTGGTTTCAGGCTAATTGCTCTATGCTATTCATAGCTCCTCGTGTCGATATAGCACGTCATACGACATCTCTATATCATAGTTTCTTTTGTCGATATAGCATGTCATACGACATCTCTATATCCTTATTAAAGAAGAATTTTTATAAAACCATTTTTAGTAAAAGCTCTAGGGAAGGGGGAACTCATTTATTTTCCAAGAACTCATTTATTCGAATAGGATTTCACTCTGCAGAGGTTGCACACTTTACCCACAAGATTCGAAAAATCCGCCGGGATACCACCACGGTCCGTCATACACAAGTATGCGGGGTTCGGATAATCGAACGAAGTCTTCCATCTATCTACCTTAGTACGGGTGCCTGCCCTGTGGAGTTAACCTCCCCGGCAAACCCTGGCAGCCAACCTCCATTTCGAGTGTAGCTCCAGTACCACGGCAGGAGAAACCCAAGAGTCTTCCGGGCGGATAAATCCCGAAAGATCCCGATTCGCTATTGCCCATATTTTTGCGGCAACCCGGATTCCGGGGTCCTACAAACCCTTATATAGTATGAGGCTCCCCGCACTAAAGCAAATAAACTTCGAACTAGGACCCGTCCCATACCGGGGTAATGTGGTTGCACGGGTAAATTGTTCCGGTGGATACCTAGTGATCACCAATGTCATTTAAAAGCCACCATCTCCTTTATCCTCCATGAGCATCACCATTTGCTCAAAGCCTTTTTGTAAAACACTTCAGTGGAGTAGATGCTACTCCAAGGTTTTTCGTAAACATTTTCAAGAAAACTTTTTGAGTGTTCCCATCCTAGAATTTTTGGCTCCACTAGGGGGTTTCCCAAAGGTCTTGCTGTTAATCAACAAGCCAACTACTATAGGGGTGAAGAGTAGGTGTTCAAGGGGGTCATCTCATGGGATGATAACATTCGGCTCGTGGAGCTTGAGCCAACAATATAATTGCTACAAGAGCGATAGCAATATAAAAACATGCAATTTTATAAACCATTATGCAACCTGCAAAACAAGTGAATAGGATTTACATATGCAACAAGTTAGATGGCTTGCCTTGAGTGGCTTGTCCCTGGTCCTCTTCGTCCTGATACTCAAAGACTCCCACCTCTTCGGTACACTCCTCGTTCGATTCTATCGCCGGAAACATAATAGCACACAATGAATATACATGCATACACAAGTCTCAACATTTTATGCACTCCATACCACACAAACAAAGAGTATCAGAAGCAAACAAGTTTAGAAAACAAAACAAGATTTTATAGGTTTTAGTTATTAAGTTAATCCTATTAAAACTAGGGTTTTTGAAACAAGGCAATTATTACAACTAATTATTCTCAACAAGCATGCAGGTGGTCATATGGATCAAACAACACATTCAGTAAACTAACAGGTTGACAACAATCTTAAGAATCCAACAAAGTTGGATTTACACAAAAACAGTTTGTGGTTTAATTCCTATGAATTAAACAATAGGAAATAATACTAGAACACCAAAATAAATCTCAGATATTCTCTGAGCATCAGAAAAATATGAGCTAAATTGTTCTGGAAAGCCCTTCTAGAACACAACCCAAGGAAATTGGATTCATACCAAAATTCCGAATATTAAGCAGATGATAATTTTCCTAAGATTAACTACACAAACAACCATATCAATTACTACTGCAAAAGTGTGGGTCCTAAAATAGTAAAACTAGTTGATCAAGCAAACTAACATGTTAAGCTAGCACTGAAAATTGGATCTATTCATTTTTAGCTTACAGAACTCAAGATATAAAATAAACTTGAAATGGGATCTAATTAACTTTACTATTTATCATTTCATCTACAAAGGGTCTACAGACATGGGACCTATGCCATTTGAAAGGTATAACAACAAGCTACACATAGAAATTTGAATCACCAAATATGCACACACAGAGAATATTCTATGAATTTTTGCATCTTGCAGAGAATCAGAAATAGTGAAAATCATTTGAAAAAATGTAACGGGCCGGTCTTCGAGCGGGGCTGGCCAGATCAGACCTGGGCCGGCCTAGATCTGGCGGCCTGCCCAGGGCCTGGTCGATCGAAGCGGTAAGCCGCCGTCTGATCTAGATCGGACGGCGCAGCGTCCTTCTTCCTCGCGCGGGCATGCACGCAGGGCATCGCCGGCAGGCTAGCTAGGGTTTGGGGCTGGCGAGGCTCACCGTGGGTCGTCGGTGGCTGGTCAGTGGCATATCGGAGGTAGAGGCGTTCAGAAAGTGGTCTGGCTCGAAATGGGCTACATGCAGGGGCTGGTGTGCTCGCGTTGATGCCGAGGTTGTCGGTGTTCTTCCTCGCCGAGATCGGCAATGGCGTCGGCTCGAGCTCGATCTGGACACAAAGAAAGGGTGTGTGAGATCGAGGGAAGCAAGGGGGTCACGGAGATGCAGAGAAGAAAGCAGGAGAAGGCCTGCTGGCGACGGCAACCTTCCCCTTCTTCTCGGGCTCCGGTGATGGCATTCTCCTTCTGTAGAGAGAGAGGGAGAGCAGGGGCTAGCAAGATGAGCTCTGGGAGGTGGGGAGAGGTGGATGGGGGCGAATGGCATCAAACCGGTGGCTCAGACACTTGGGCTCGGCTTAAAAAGAGCAGGGGTAGACGCGGTGTGTGGTGGTTCTCGTCGGACACGATTGGCTGGGGTGGCGGTGCTCCGTGGACGGCGTCGTGGACTGAGTCCAACGATGCAAACGAGAGGCTCGGGCATGCACTGTATCGGCTGGGGTTAGGTCAGTTTCAGTCCAGGTGCGCTCGGTTTCGGTCACGGGCTGGACACGTCGATGCGTAGGCATGCTGGGCATGTGTGTCGCGTGAATGCACGCTCGATGCCGTGCAGAACGGTGTGCGGCGCGAGGGGAGAGGACGTGTGCACGAGCAGGAATGCGATGCACGCTCTCGATGTCCACGGCGCGTGCACGACATGGTCAGGGGGAGGGCGGCTGCGGGGCCTACGGCTGGTCGGAGCGGCTGGCAGCGATTGGGTGGCATTGACGGTGGCCAGTGGGCGTTGATGGCGAGGCAGCAACGGCTGGCTTGCCGCCGAAGCCTTGGTCTCCACGGGCATGCGCACGATCGGCCTTGGCGAGAGAGAGAGGGAGGGTGAGGTGTAGGGTTTGCGGTGGCTGGCAAGTGGGGTCGTAGAGGTCCTCCTGGGCGGCGGCTTGTAACGACCCGGAAAATTCCCCTATTAGATAATTGCTTGTTAATTTCTTTTTCGCGTCATGCATCTTATAACCTTGCATATTTTTGTCAACACCCAAAAACTATTTGGTACAACCCTATTTTTTTGCTCATATGGTTTTATGAAACCCTCCCCCTCTTTTCTTATTTCAAATTAAACCACACACTAAAATTATATTTGTTTTGGTTTGAAAACTCCTTTGGAATCTAATAATGATTTTTAAGTCTAAATTGTTTCAACTTGTTTTCAAATCCTTCCTATACCTCCATCTCTTTTCTTAATCTGAAAAACAAAATTAGAAAATGTTTTGAGGGAGAGAGAGAGAGCAGCCCAGCCGCAGACTCCTTTTCCTCTCACACCGAAGCAGCCCATCAAGCCCAAAATCTTGACCGATACCCTCCTGTCGCTTTCTTCTTTGTACGACACTTGATCCGAAGCGCCACGTCGCCCCTGGCCTCGATGGGACGGCTGCCATGCACCGTGCTCCTCCCTTTTAAGCCCTCCCCGAAGCAGCCTACAACCCTACTTCACATACTTCCCTAGCGCCGCCGCCAGCCCATCTTTCTCGCGTGTGTGTCCACTCTCTAGCTCGTCCCTGCAAGCAACGACGCCGAGCGCCTCCATCTGCGGCCTCTTCATCTTCTCTGCAAGCCACTTGCAGCTCCTCCAAGCACGATGTCGTCCGCTCGTCTCCGCGCTCAGCTCCATGCTCCGGTGCCGAGTTCTTCTTCCCAGTTTGCAAACCGTCTGCGCTCGCCAGCACACGACCCCGTCCATGCACATCAGCACATGCTCCGTCGTCCGCAACCTTGGTCCTCCGCCTTGAGCTCTCCTTAAGCGCGGGAATTGAACTGCTACGTCGCCCTCGTCTACTTCCCTGAAGGATCCGGAGCCAGAACTATTTGGAGCGACGCAAGTTCTTCTTCCCGGTGCCGTTCGTGCTCGCCGCCGTCGTCAGCCTTCAGCCCCGACATCGACCTCCGCCTCCGTCCGGGCATATCCTCGCCAAGATCTGCGCATGTGCGTCCTCGTCTCTGTCCGTCACGCGCCGCCATGCAGATACGCCTCCAGCCGCGCATCCTCGACCTCGCCGTGCACCGCCGGGCGCCATCAAGTTCTCGAGGATGTCCCCTTCCACAGCACTTGCGAGCCCGGTCGTGTTCCCGAGTGCGTCTCTGGAACCAGGCGCTCCGTCCTAGACTCCCAGGTCGTGTCCCGCTCTGGTCTCGTCGTCCCCAAGCAACACCATGGCCGAGGCCGTTCTACTTCTTCCCTGCGTCGACAATACAATCCACGCTAAAGATTTGGTTCAACTAGCAAGCTACGTGAACTCATGCAAGATACAATCTCCAGCTGAGATGGTACGTTCCTTTGCCCGCATCCAATGGATTGTGGGTTCTAATTCCAGGCTACACACAAAGCCAATCCTTCTTTTAATTCTTATCCTAAACTGACAGGGAGGCCCCTGTCGTCATCCTGAGAAGACGCCACCTCTGCAGCCACGCCCCAGTCAGCGCCCTGTCAACCTGCTCGGTCCCACGCGGCAGCCGCTGTGGCTAGTCAGCCCTCGGTGAGAAAAGTCTACCGGTCGCATTCTGTTGTTTTTGTTCTGAAAATGGCAGGATATATGTGAATCTTGCTAAAATCATATCTTCGAAACCGTAAATCGGAATAAAATGTTTTATATATGAAAGTTGTTCAGAAAAATGTGTAGAATCTGAACTTGCCATCCATATCTCTGGTTGCATCTTGCATCATGTAGTGACATGTTAATTTGCATATCACCTAATAAGTAACATATGAAGTATTTGGAAATGCTTATAATGCTTTCACGCTTCATTTAATATTGTGTAGCTCACCCATACCTTGTTTTCCCATGTTAATCAACATTTAAATTGTCGCGTAGTAAAATAACTTGAACCATATATGTGTGCCGGGATTCCGATTCCGCTTAATTTGGATAAGTTGCATTGCATCATAATTGCCATGTCATGCATACATGCTTCACATGATCATGCCGATTCTTTTGCCGTAGTAGTAAGTGTGCATCTGTTGTTTGTTGTAGTGTTTTGCTTCTTCCCAGATAGGACGCTTCGTGGTGTTGTGAGCGACGACAAGTTCTTCGGAAAGTTCCTCATCAATGTTTTTCAGGCGAGCCCTTTTCTCTCTACCCATTTAATACTTTTGCTCTCGCTAGCTCTATATTCTAGCCTTGTGTCGCGATGCTTTGTTCGAGTCACGTGTCCTATCCACCTATTTATCCAAAGCAAAGCCATAGAACCTTCCATACATCCTATTACCCGTGTGCTTGTTGTTCGAGTTGGCCTTGCGAGTCGTAGGCATCTTCAGGTTGTTGGAGTTGTTTTATCTTATTGGGTTGGGAAGTTATCACATGCTCTACTTTTTGGATATATGTTGTTGGAGATAATCATGGCTTACTTTAATGTTACTACTTAAAATTGAATTAAGCAGAGGCATCGGTCAGTCATTTTGCCAGTTTTACGACGGCTCACTTGTGTCCCCTAGAACCCCGAGATCGCATGAACTGTTCTAAGACTGAGCGCTCTAACCATACGTGGGTACGATTCTGGGCCTCCCCTCGATCACTACCGGAATCTACCTACTTGTCCAGTGGCCACAACTAGTTTGAGGTTTTCCATTTATTTCTTGTCGAGCATACAGCTTGTATCTTTTGGTCTGATTTACTTTGGGGGAAGCCGTGGGTGCCTTGTAACCCCTTGTTCTGCCCGTCCGTATAGGTGCGGTACGTATTGTTAAGTGGTCATCCCCTAGTGGGCTCTGATCCATCTTAACCGTGGTCGCAAACAACTAGGTCCGTCTCAGAGATTCGGCCGGACTCTCGATACGGGTTCAACTTAGTTTGGTGGCTTCCTGGACTTGTTTGTAGTGAAGGAGAGTGCGAGTCATGACCTCCTGCCGGCACACCATCGGAAGTGTGCTTCATCATGTGGCATTAAGGGGTGATCGTGCGTTTGGGTACATTTGGGCACCCCTGCAGGGTTAAATCTTTTCGAAAAGTCGTGTCCGCGGTTATGAACGACTTGGAGCTGTACTACTCGATCATAGAACAATTTGCACCTGCTATTTCAATACTAATAAACTTGTGTAGTAAGCTGGTACAACTACAACAATAAACCTGCAATAAAACTTGTTAACTATGTGAGTGCCTTTGATATTGCTTCTTCGTGTGGGTGCGATGAGGTGATTCATCGGCTGGGTTATGTTTGTTGTAGTTTCTAGTTGGTTACTTTTATGCGCTCTCTTATCTTATTCTATTTAGACGAAAGTTGTAGTGTGTCTCTGTAGTTTAGTGCTTTTGTTGCCGCTAAGTCCACCATATAGCTTGTAGGCGAGCACAGCTGAATTCCAGTCTCGCGAGTACGTGCCTCGGTACTCACCCTCGTTTTTTTTCCTTTTTCTCTTTCTCCCTCCTTGTTCGGCAACCATTGGCCCGACGATTTTAACAGGTATGGGAGCGCCGACGTTAGCAAGGTTACCCTTCCGGCTTGGCCTGGGCAGGATTATGGACGCCATCGTTTATCTTCAGGCCTCTTAGGCCCATTTGTATTCTTATCCGTACTCGGATGCTATTTGCTTTATGTATGATTTGGATCTTTATATGTATATTTGGATTCTTGACTCGTGGAGTCTTCGTGGTTATTGTATATTCTTTTGTGGGTTTCATCGTGAACTTGTGTAACTGTTGCTACCTTGATTCCACCCGCATCACGTGCATGTTGCGATATGCACGAGGCGCTTGGTGGTGCGTTTCCAAAGCGACATCATGTAGATTGTGGCTTGATCGCTATAATCTGCAAGGTGCCGATTTTGGGGCGTTACAAGTTGGTATCAGAGCCAGGTTTTGTCAATACCCACGGGTCCAGTGTGCCTGTAGGATAACCTAGCCAACGGACGTTGTTGAGTCTAGTGTCAAAACTATTTTGCTAAAAATGCGTTGGATAGATCTAAGTAGGTCTGCATTTTTCTCCTTACCTTTGTGCTTCTCCTCTCTTACCTTCGCGAGTTTGAGTCATCTCTCTTACCTTCTCCTTTGAGTTTTAGGTTCCCGCGTGGGTGGACGATCTCTTGCCTTTTATCCTAATAGGTCCGTTCCTCGGAAGGTCATCATCAATGTGAGCAACAATCCCTTGTTGGTGGTGTCGAGAAGGAACCTCTTGTTAGTGGTGTCGTGAAGATCAACATGGTGGAAAAAGATCCGATAGTTTACCCAACTCCTCCCCCGCCTTATCGTGGATCTCGGGGCGAGATCCCTTGTTAGTGGTGTCGACTGTAACGACCCGGAAAATTCCCCTATTAGATAATTGCTTGTTAATTTCTTTTTCGCGTCATGCATCTTATAACCTTGCATATTTTTGTCAACACCCAAAAACTATTTGGTACAACCCTATTTTTTTGCTCATATGGTTTTATGAAACCCTCCCCCTCTTTTCTTATTTCAAATTAAACCACACACTAAAATTATATTTGTTTTGGTTTGAAAACTCCTTTGGAATCTAATAATGATTTTTAAGTCTAAATTGTTTCAACTTGTTTTCAAATCCTTCCTATACCTCCATCTCTTTTCTTAATCTGAAAAACAAAATTAGAAAATGTTTGGAGGGAGAGAGAGAGAGCAGCCCAGCCGCAGACTCCTTTTCCTCTCACACCGAAGCAGCCCATCAAGCCCAAAATCTTGACCGATACCCTCCTGTCGCTTTCTTCTTTGTACGACACTTGATCCGAAGCGCCACGTCGCCCCTGGCCTCGACGGGACGGCTGCCATGCACCGTGCTCCTCCCTTTTAAGCCCTCCCCGAAGCAGCCTGCAACCCTAGTTCACATACTTCCCTAGTGCCGCCGCCAGCCCATCTTTCTCGCGTGTGTGTCCACTCTCTAGCTCGTCCCTGCAAGCAACGACGCCGAGCGCCTCCATCTGCGGCCTCTTCATCTTCTCTGCAAACCGCTTGCAGCTCCTCCAAGCACGATGCCGTCCGCTCGTCTCCGCGCTCAGCTCCATGCTCTGGTGCCGAGTTCTTCTTCCTGGTTTGCAAACCATCCGCGCTCGCCAGCACACGACCACGTCCGTGCACATCAGCACATGCTCCGTTGTCCGCAACCTTGGTCCTCCGCCTTGAGCTCTCCTTGAGCGCGGGAATTGAACCGCTACGTCGCCCTCGTCTACTTCCCTGAAGGATCCGGAGCCGGAACTATTTGGAGCGACGCAAGTTCTTCTTCCCGGTGCTGTTCGTGCTCGCCGCCGTCGTCAGCCTTCAGCCCCGACATCGACCTCCGCCTCCGTCCGGGCATATCCTCGCCAAGCTCTGCGCATGTGCGTCCTCGTCTTTGTCCGTCACGCGCCGCCGTGCAGATACGTCTCCAGCCGTGCATCCTCGACCTCGCCGTGCACCGCCGGGCGCCATCAAGTTCTCGAGGATGTCCCCTTCCACAGCACTTGCAAGCCCGGTCGTGTTCCCGAGTGCGTCTCTGGAACCAGGCGCTCCGTCCTAGACTCCCAGGTCGTGTCCCGCTCTGGTCTCATCGTCCCCAAGCAACACCATGGCCGAGGCCGTTCTACTTCTTCCCTGCGTCGACAATACAATCCACGCTAAAGATTTGGTTCAACTAGCAAGCTACGTGAACTCATGCAAGATACAATCTCCAGCTGAGATGGTACGTTCCTTTGCCCGCATCCAATTGATCGTGGGTTCTAATTCCAGGCTACACACAAAGCGAATCCTTTTTTTTTAATTCTTATCCTAAACTGACAGGGAGGCCTCTGTCGTCATCCTGAGAAGATGCCACCTCTGCAGCCACGCCCCAGTCAGTGCCCTGTCAACCTGCTCGGTCCCACGCGGCAGCCGCTGTGGCTAGTCAGCCCTCGGTGAGAAAAGTCTACCGGTTGTCTGTTGTTTTTGTTCTGAAAATGGCAGGATATATGTGAATCTTGCTAAAATCATATCTTCGAAACCGTAAATCGGAATAAAATGTTTTATATATGAAAGTTGTTCAGAAAAATGTGTAGAATCTGAATTTGACATCCATATCTCTGGTTTCATCTTGCATCATGTAGTGACATGTTAATTTGCATATCACCTAATAAGTAACATATGAAGTATTTGGAAATGCTTATAATGCTTTCCCGCTTCATTTAATATTGTGTAGCTCACCCATACCTTGTTTTTCCATGTTAATCAACATTTAAATTGTCGCGTAGTAAAATAACTTGAACCATATATGTGTGCCGGGATTCCGATTCCGCTTAATTTGGATAAGTTGCATTGCATCATAATTGCCATGTCATGCATACATGCTTCACATGATCATACCGATTCTTTTGCCATAGTAGTAAGTGTGCATCTGTTGTTTGTTGTAGTGTTTTGCTTCTTCCCGGATAGGATGCTTCGTGGTGTTGTGAGCCACGACAAGTTCTTCGGAAAGTTCCTCGTCAATGTTTTTCAGGCGAGCCCTTTTCTCTCTACCCATTTAATACTTTTGCTCTCGCTAGCTCTATATTCTAGCCTTGTGTCGCGATGCTTTGTTCGAGTCACGTGTCCTATCCACCTATTTATCCAAAGCAAAGCCATAGAACCTTCCATACATCCTATTACCCGTGTGCTTGTTGTTCGAGTTGGCCTTGCGAGTCGTAGGCATCTTCAGGTTGTTGGAGTTGTTTTATCTTATTGGGTTGGGAAGTTATCACATGCTCTACTTTTTGGATATATGTTGTTGGAGATAATCATGGCTTACTTTAATGTTACTACTTAAAATTGAATTAAGCAGAGGCATCGGCCAGTCATTTTTCCAGTTTTACGATGGCTCACTTGTGTCCCCTAGAACCCCGAGATCGCATGAACTGTTCTAAGACTGAGCGCTCTAACCATACGTGGGTACGCTTCTGGGCCTCCCCTCGATCACTGCCGGAATCTACCTACTTGTCCAGTGGCCACAACTAGTTCGAGGTTTTCCATTTGTTTCTTGTCGGGCATGCAGCTTGTATCTTTTGGTCTGATTTACTTTGGGGGAAGCCGTGGGTGCATTGTAACCCCTTGTTCTGCACGTCCGTATAGGTGCGGTACGTATTGTTAAGTGGTCATCCCCTAGTGGGCTCTGATCCATCTTAACCGTGGTCGCAAACAACTAGGTCCGTCTCAGAGATTCGGCCGGACTCTCGATACGGGTTCAACTTAGTTTGGTGGCTTCCTGGACTTGTTTGTAGTGAAGGAGAGTGCGAGTCGTGACCTCCTGCCGGCACACCATCGGAAGTGTGCTTCATCATGTGGCATTAAGGGGTGATCGTGTGTTTGGGTACATTTGGGCACCCCTGCGGGGTTAAATCTTTACGAAAAGCCGTGTCCGCGGTTATGAACGACTTGGAGCTGTACTACTCGATCATAGAACAACTTGCACCTGCTATTTCAATACTAATAAACTTGTGTAGTAAGCTGGTACAACTACAACAATAAACCTGCAATAAAACTTGTTAACTGTGTGAGTGCCTTTGATATTGCTTCTTCGTGTGGGTGCGATGAGGTGATTCATCGGCTGGGTTATGTTTGTTGTAGTTTCTAGTTGGTTACTTTTATGCGCTCTCTTATCTTATTCTATTTAGACGAAAGTTGTAGTGTGTCTCTGTAGTTAAGTGCTTTTGTTGCCGCTAAGTCCACCATATAGCTTGTACGCGAGCACAGCTGAATTCCAGTCTCGCGAGTACGTGCCTCGGTACTCACCCTCATTTTTTTTGCCTTTTTCTCTTTCTCTTTCTCCCTCCTTGTTCGGCAACCATTGGCCCGACGATTTTAACAGGTATGGGAGCGCCGACGTTAGCAAGGTTACCCTTCCGGCTTGGCCTGGGTAGGGTTATGGACGCCATCGTTTATCTTCAGGCCTCTTAGGCCCATTTGTATTCTTATCCGTACTCGGATGCTATTTGCTTTATGTATGATTTGGATCTTTATATGTATATTTGGATTCTTGACTCGTGGAGTCTTCGTGGTTATTGTATATTCTTTTGTGGGTTTCATCGTGAACTTGTGTAACTGTTGCTACCTTGATTCCACCCGCATTACGTGCATGTTGCGATATGCACGAGGCGCTTGGTGGTGCGTTTCCAAAGCGACATCATGTAGATTGTGGCTTGATCGCTATAATCTGCAAGGTGCCAATTTTGGGGCGTTACACGGCTCGTCGCCGATTGGGGTTCGGGAGTGGAGAGAGTGAGAGAGAGGGGGATAGGGCAATCTTGCAAAGATTGCCTCGGGTCTCACCCCTCCCTTGTGTCCACTAGCTACAGGACAAAGGGAATATGAGAGGGAGAGGGTGATGGCCGGCTAGGGTGGCCTCTTGGTCGACTTGGCAAGGAGAGAAGGGAGAAAGAAGAAGAATGGCAAATTTGGCCAAAATTCGTTTGAATTTTGAAAAGATCAAAATTTGATACAAGTGGTGGTGATGATTGGCTAAGAAGTGACTTTTAAGTAGTAGAAGTCCATCTACCAAGTTTCAGAATTTTTGAACAAGTGGAGGTGGGGTTTTGGTGATGTTCCTATTTTTCAAATATTGGTTCAAAAATAAAAGAGAAAAAAATTCTAATAAAGTGTGATCAACAAAGAAGTTTAGCTAGGGTTTTTGTTCTACCTAAGCAAGCATCAAGATCAAGAATTTCAGCATAAAATCATAGCACCAAATATATTTCAAGAATATAGATATTTGTGGTAGTGGAAATAAAATTCAAACAAGAAATAAGCAAACACATGCACTCACATAAAATCATGCATAAACATACATGAAATCATACATGCTAGCACTCAAGCACTCATATGAATTAAAGTTTTTAAATTACCCCAAAATAAAAGTGCCAAACTTTGGTCTAACAAGGTTTAAAAAAAGTGGGGTGTTACATAATCCCCTACTAATACCCTGTGCTGGCCGGTCGCCACCCTCGCCGCCAGCTACAGGCGCCCCCGCCGGCCCACGGGTCCCCTCACACTACACTCCCCCTCCCCCAGCCTTCAAGGTCGCCGCCGGCCACCTTTCCCCTCACGCTACAGCCCCTCCCCTTCCCACCAAGGTCGCCGCTGGCTATAGGCGCCCCTCCCCCTTCCGCGATGGTCGCTGCCGGCTACAGACTCCCCCATCGGCCCACCTTTCCCCTCACACTACTGCCCCTCCCCCTCCCATCAAGGGTTGCCGCCGGCTGCAGAGAGGCAGGTGGACATTAGAAGGAGCAGGATTGGAGGATGCTAGAGAGAGAGAAAGAGGGGGCGCGTTCGCAGGGAAGTGCGGACATGTGGCATGGCGGCTGCGTCTGACGATCGGGTCTTGCGTGTGGGTGGCCCATTTGGTTGTGGGCGACGCCATCCACGCCAAGGAAGAGGGGGCAGTGGTAGATACAAGAACTACAACAAGCAGCTTTGCGTGCAGGATCGAATGGCCAGACATGGATTTGGATCATACCTTGTCGCCGAAGAAGATCCGTGACTTTGTGTTGTAGTTGGATTGATCAGCGAGGAGAATAATAGGTAATCTCTATTTATATTGGTACATGATTGATATTTGGTAGGTACTGGATACCAAAATATGTCATATTTATTTTGGTACTAGTACATGATCGTGTTATTTTTATTAGCAGATCCTGAGTACTTATTGGAAATAGGCTTTTTTGTTAAGTATATTGTGTGTGAACTTTTCAAGAGGAATATAATAGAGTCAATGGTGAAGGATGTGAAGTGTGGTGCTCTGTCATAATAATCTGCTATGCACCTGCTTTTGCATAAGTAATATGTGAGAGGCACTTGGTGATTGAGTAATATATTATTTTTCATAGGACTGTATATGAGGAGCTTGGGAAATATGGCAGTATAGAAAATCAACTTCTATGCATCAGCACGCTGAGGAAGTCTTTGAGGAAATAGTCATGGGTTCTCATGTTAGGGACATCAGATAGTTTTATTGTATGGCACTGCAAAACTATCAATTAAAAATTTGCCGCATGCCGCTGGAAATATTCGATTAATGCTTTCACCATGCACTTGTTAAAAATGCATAATTTCTATTGTTTTTTTTGGGAAATGGGTCACAGGTCACCAGGGACTTCTTATCTTTGCACAGTTTGAAACATGAATGCTCTTTTAGTCTGATTAATGCTTGTTTGAACTTTAAGTTTTCCTGGTCACTCTAATCGTTATCAATTTTGTCATAGGTTGAAAATGGTGCAAAAGTCTTGATGTCCATCTAAACTATGTTATTAGACTGTTCTTGAATGCTGCGTCCCTGATGTGTGGTTTGCTACTGATGCCCCATGTCTGATGTGCTGCCGAAATTACTGAATACGATATAGAAGATTCAGACATGATCACATGGAGTTTGACAGGTAACCAATATTATCTTCCTTAAAAACATGCTTCATTAATGACAAAATATTTTTTCCTCTTCATCCATCTTATCCAACCAAGGTTCGACTCTGCATCCACGTAGTTACAGCTCAAATCATCTTTTGAACTGCATTTAATGGTTTTGACAGAATAACAGATCGACACAAATTTTCACTTAAAATTATGATCTGCTTGGTGTTATTTTCTGCTGCATAGTTTTGAATGTCTGTGTCCTTAATATGAATAATGAAACTGACTAAAGCTATTTTGAAATTGAAACACAGATGGTTTATATGATCTAGGTCTCGATAGAAATAATGGGAGGTATGGGAGGTAAAGAATAAGGTAAGTAAATATAACTCGATAGAAGCCAAATATATTTCATGACATGCTTGTTTACATGGTTAAGACTACTTGAATCAGAGATGGTGAAACTGTGTCCATAAAACTCGAAGTCGCTATGTCAGAACAAGTTTGACCTTGACTTGCGCCCCCTGAATATTTTGACTCAGTATCTTTATAACTAAAGCTTAAACCATTAGAAAAACATGTAAAGATGTAATTACCTTGAAATGTGTCTTGATTCCTCAAAAATATTTTGACTTAGAGCTACAATTTTTTTGTTGGCGGGCTATCCGCTGCTTATTTAGGTGCCCTTCTTTCTTTTAAGCTGACAATCGAGCATACCAACTTGTACTCACGACTTGACTTCCTACACTTGTTTCATGCGTTGTCTTATTGATTTGGTCTTTATAGGCAGTACAATCGCCGTGCGAATTAGCTATCACGATGGCTTTGAAAGGGGTATGCTCTCCTGATGCGGGCAGATAACCACCCAGTTGGGAACCCCAATAGGAAGGTATGATGAGCACAGTAGCAAGTCTTCCCTCAATAAGAAACCGAGGTTTATCGAACCAGTAGGAAAAATCCAAACTTCAGAAGGTGATGCCTGTTAGCGTCGCGACAACTCTGGACAATTTATAGGGCGCCTCGTCCAGTGCTTTGCTTTGCACCAGCAGCAAAGTGGAACCTACACACAACACAAACAAATACTTTGTTCCCAACTTATGATGAGGTTGTCAATCTCACCGGTTTACTATAAACAAAGGAATGAGTGTATCGAGTGGAAAGCAATAGTAGTATGCGAGAGAGTAAACAGTGCGAGTAAAAGTAAACAGTAATAACAATATAAAGGAAATTGGACCGGAGTCCACAGTTCAGTAGTGGTGTCTCTCCATAAGAAAAATAACAACATGCTGGGTAAACAAATTACAGTTGGGCATTTGATAGAATAAAGATAACGTGCATATGTCAAGAGTATCACTATGAGATTTACTCTGGGCATTACAACAAGATACATAGACCGTCATCCAACTACATCTATGACTAATAATCCATCCCGGGGAATCATTCGAGGACCCCTTGAGTATTAAGTTGCGAACAACAGATAACTGCACTAAGCAAAGTGTGTAATGTAAACAAAGCGAATGTCCTTAGACACAAGAATGTTGTTTTCTCCCTAGTGGCAACATCACATCTACAACCTCAGAGGTTTCTGTCACTCCCCTAGATTAAATAGAGGCATGAACCCAACTATCGAGCATAAATACCCCCTCTTGGAGTCACTAGTATCTACTTGGCCAAGACAGCTACTAACAACGGAGAGCATGCAAGATCATAAACAACATAGAGATAACATAAGATAAAATTCAGAACATCAACTTAATCATAACACCAATATTCATCGGATCCCAACAAACATAACATGTAGAATTACATAAAGATGATCTTGATCATGTAGGGAGCTCACAAGATCTAAACATGAAGCACATGGTGGAGAAGACAACCATCTAGCTACTGCTATGGACCCATAGTCCAAGGTAGAATACTCACTCATCGCGCTGGAGGCAAGCATGGCGATGAAGAAGACCTCCGGTGGCGATTCCCCTCTCTGGCAGGGTGCCGGGAAGGGCTTCTAGACCCTACCGATCTCGGGTCGACGATGGCGGCGGATCGTGATGTGTTTCTGGAAAATTGATCGGGTATTTAGGTTTTTCCCATCGGGAGGAATATATAGGCGGAAGGGCGGCGTCAGGAGTGGGCCAGGGCGGCCTCACCACTAGGGGGCGCGGGCCAGGGGCTGGCCGCGCCACCCTAGGGTGTGGCTGGCCCGTGGCCCCCCTCCGTCTCCTCTTCGCTCTTCTGGAAGCTTCGGTAAATATTAGGAGGTTCGACTTTTGTTTCGTCCAATTCCAAGAATATTTATGTGTAACTTTTCTGAAACACAAAAACAACAGAAAACAGGAACTGGCACTGTGGCATCTCGTTAATAGGTTAGTTCCAGAAAATGCGTAAAAATGCCACGAAGTGTAACAAAACATAAAGCAATTGGTGTAAAAGCAAGCATGGAGCATCAAAAATTATAGATACGTTTGAACTCAGAATGGCAGTGGGAAGTAGTGATTGCAAGTTTTAAAAACCTTCAAAAATTATGGTACTTACCAGCTTTGAGCTCTCATTGCCCCCATCATAAGCATCTTGAATGGTTAGAGTTAATGTGAGTACAATTATGAAGCATATGCTTGACAAATCATAAGTTGAAAACCTCATCTCCCGTGATGTACGAATACCCAAACCTCATGCTACTCGACTTAGGGTCCCAAGCAAGCTCTTGTCATTGTAAATATATGCGTATCATCGAGAACCGCCAGCGGGGTACCTCCGTGCCCGATGACATGGAACAAGCCCACATCAAAATGACAGGACAAACAGACAATGAACACCTCAGCATCTCTTTTATTTACCATTGGTATAGCTTTTTATTTTTAGATGCGTCGTCGAATGTTCACTATGGGCATGCTGTAAATTTCCACCATGAATTATGCATGGCTTAGATTAGCGGCCCAGGCATTTCTCTAACACATATAAAAACTCCATGATCCCGCAAAATTCCCAACTTGTTTCACATCGCGAGTATCCATAAACAAAAGATCACGATATCAACTCAAATGAAAGAAGTGCAATGTTGAAAGCATACCCCATGACGGCATGGTTTGGCTAATTTCCAACTTACAACTTGCAAGCATAACAACTCAACAAAGAGAGCCACAATGCCAAAATTTTAAAAGCGAGAAAAGTAAAGTGTGCCATCAGGTTCATAAGAGCTTTATTGACTAATTTTCATATAACACCAAAAAGAGCTTAATTTAAAGGATAGATAAAAGCATGTCGAATGTACTTTGGAATAGCAAATTGATAATAAGTATGTATGGTGGACACATTGGAATAACTTGGTTTTTAGGAGTTGGATGCACGAGTAGAGCTCATACTCAGTACAAAATGAGGGCTAGCAAAATACTGGGAGCGACCAACTAAGAGAGCAATAATGGCCATAATCGTGCAAAGCGACAAAACATCATTAAAAGAAGCATAAAGTAGTATCATAAGTTAAAAACCAAATGATCATAGAGGCTTTAGGCGACTTATTTTGTAGTCAACATGTGTAAGAATGCGCCAAGTCAACCCAAATAAAGCATCAAAGGAGAAAACCAAAATAATGCTCCACATAATAAAAACAACGCATGATTTTTTCAAAGGCTCATTAAGCAATCTCAGTCATTTGAGACAAGTCATGCTACAGCAAAAATCACTAAGCATACTATCAAAATGATATCAAGCATGACATGCAAAAGCCTAAGCCGCAGTCTACACAAGCTCCTTTTTGTACCACTTTTTTGCATGAAACTTTTTCTCTTTTCCAACACCATTCGAACCTTTTTAAAACAACTCTTTTGATGAATACCAACATGGAACAGAGGTCAATATACACCTTGATGCAAAGATATAACAAGATTTGAACAAAAATCAAGGCGAAAAATGAAAGCTAAACGCAGTTCTAGAAAAAGAGAACACTCGTTGAACGATAAGAGTGAAAAACGGAGTGTTCTTGGCAAATGAAAAACGAGTACATCTCCTCCAATAGAAATTTGTTGGGGTCCAACCATTTATTGCAGCAAACAAAAAAACAAAACTGAAAACTAAAGTAAAGACGCTCCAAGAAAAACGCATAGTGCATGAAGCAATAAAAATATAGTGTGTTGAAAGGTGACCTGATTTTTGCCGATGAAGGAGTGCCTCGGGGGCATCCCCAAGATTTGACGCTTGTACCTCTTGGATATTTCTTGGGGTGACATGGGCATCCCCAAGCTTGAGCTTTTGTCCATTCTTCACCTGATCTCATCATTCTCTAATCCCTACACTTGAAAACTTCCTTCATACAAAACTCAACACAATTCTATTAGCAACATTAGTGTAAGCAATAATGAATCAACCCTTTTTGGTTTAGGTTTCAACTCCAAAACACCACATATAAAGCATATACTACTGTAGCAACTTCCCCAAAAGTTCCGTGATCAAAAGAACTCAAAAATAAAGCGATCGAGAGGCAAACACAAATAGTGGCAGAAATCTGTCAAAATAGAACAACTGACAAAGATCAATTTTTTCGAGGGTTTTCAGTTGCTCAAATCAAAAAGTGTAAAACTAATGAAAGTTTGGAAATAACCTGGGGCATATGCACAAGAAATAGCAGGTCAAAAAGCTATTCTGAGAATTTTCACGAATGTTTACGGTGCAGCACCGAAATCTATTTCAGGACAACAACTTCCCCAAATCTTACCTCACTCAAATTAGAGGTTTCTCTTGGCACAACAACAAAATAAAAATGATAAGGAGCGGTTATTACAGTAGTAATAACTTCCAAGACTCGAATAAAAGAAAAAGAACTGAAAGTAAAACAATGGGTTATCTCCCAAGAGTGCTTTTCTTTAACGCCTTTGAGCTAGGCGCAGAAAGTGCAAATCAAGTATTATCAAATGAAGCATTAAGATCAACTGTTTCCTCAAGAGCATCACTTACCATACTAGGCACTTTAGAAGTTTCCAAAGATGATTCAACCTGCAAGTCACTCTTAGTTGAACTAAAAGTCTTACCAATCTTAAAAACATGTTGAGGTTTAGGCGCAGACACCTTGGGAACATACATAAATTTTGGCTCTTTTCCAACAAAAGCTTTCTCCTTCTTAAATTCAAGAGAAGAGAAAATTGAACTGAGAGTTTCCATAGACTCCTCTAGTTTACCAATCATAAAGTTTTGACTATCAAGAGTAGTGCTAGCCTCTAAAACAGTGATTCTCTTATCGATACTTTCTATTGATTCATTAACCCGGCTAGCGTTATCAACGATATTTGGCAAACTCTTTTCTAAAGAGCCTAGTTTTTCTATAACTTCCTCCAAAGTGATCTCAGTTTTAACAACATGAATAGGTGGTACTCCCACTAAACTTTCAATTAAAGTGCATGCTTTAAGAGCGGGAGTACCCAGAAAATTACCTCCGGCAACAGTATCAAGAATGTACCTATTCCAACTAGATATACCAACATAAAAATTTCTAAGGAGGATCATGGTAGAATGCTTCTTTGTACACCTATGATGAGCATTGCTAATATGGTACCAAGGATCTTTCAAACTCTCTCCCCCTTGTTGCTTAAAAGTACGAACTTCAACTTTAGGATTACTCATTCTAACAAGACTAAAAGCAAGTAAATAAAAGTAACTATAAAGGAAACTAATTTTTTTTGTAATTTTGATAAAACAATGCAAGCAAAAATAAGGTAAAGCAAAACAAAAACAAAGTAAAGGTTGTGCGTGTGAGACTCCCCTTGCAGAAATCTTCTTTTTCCCTGGCAATGGCGCTAGAAAAAGTGCTTGATGCGGGCAGCTTACCACCCAGTTGGGAACCCCAAGAGAAAGGTATGATGAGCACAGTAGCAAGTCTTCCCTCAGTAAGAAACTGAGGTTTATTGAACCAGTAGGAAAAAGCTAAACTTCCACTACAAGAAATGTGTTGACTAGTGACCCTCAAAATTCATCACAAAATCATCATAATGGTTGATTTGTGACGATTTTATGACGAAAAAATCATCGTAAAAAATGGGGCATCGTTGATGACCAAAAGTGACGATCCTAGAGAAATCGTCATAACCGTCTATGATGATTTTGGACCATCATAACGGTTATGATGATTTAGTATCGTCATGGGCCATTTGGGGATGACACATCAGCAATCCGACATGTCAGCCACGTGGCAGGCATTGTGACGATTTTGATATGGTCATAACCAAAATTAGCCCAGTCCATCTGGAAGATCTACATGGGCCAAGCCCAGTAATTCTAACAATTTTTCTGGGCCTTTGCCATTTTTGATAGAATTGCTTTCTGATTTTTACCTTTTTCTTTTGGGCTTTTGCCTTTATAAAGCCCATTTCATTTATGGGCCTTGGCCTTTTTACTGCTTATTTCACTTATTTCATCCACTTTTTTTTTCTTTTTTTCGAATTATTTCTGGTATTATATTGTGGGCCTAGGCCTCTTTACAGCCCATATAGCATCAGGTCCAGTCAAGTTTTAGGCCATTTTCAAATATTTTCCATTTTTGAATCGGGCTTTTTTGGAGCCAGGCCATGGCCTCTTATTGGGTCGAATAACTTTTGGGCCTGTTTTCTTCTGGCCTGTTATCTTACTGGATGCATTTCAGAAATTTGAAATAAGCAAGAAACAAATACAGGAATTTGCATAAATTGCAAATTACAGCACATTCATCATTCAAATTGCCAACACACAGGAATTCAAATTTCCATCATTCATATATAGCTTAACAGCAAGCTTCCCAGGGCAAGTTTAGCACAGGAGTACAAAACACCCAGGAGCACAAGTACCAAAACACCTAGGAGCACAAGTTTAGCACAACAGTACTGGATGCCATGGAACACATGTTAAGCATTCTAACAACTACCAAAAAACTACCATCTTCCACAGATGAGCACCAAACCAGATGCCCACTAATTCCCAGCAGGTTTACCTATCAACAAAGCAATCATGGAAGCTAGCCTCGCATCGCTCTCTTCCGTCTTCTTGAGAAGCAGCTCAAAACATTCCGCTTGTGCAGCTTCAGCTTCTTTGGCCTTCTTCTTCATGGCAGCCATTTCTTCACGCATCACTTCACTTTCACACTGCGACCTCTCGAGCTGCTGTTCCAGATTATGGACATGAGCAATAACTGCAGCATTGGTCTTGCTGGACTTGCTGGCATAGGTTGAATCCAGGCCAACATTCTTCAGGAATGTGTTTGATGGGCACTTCTCGGTAAGAACTTCAGAAATAACGTCCACAGCGGACTTTGGCGCTTCACCTTCTGGAACAGGTGAAGACATGATTTCTTCAATTGAAGCCTGAAATAAGGAGCACAAAAGTGAACTATATTAGCAGTCAACTATTAATAGAAGGAGCACAAAAGCATGGAAACTGAAGAAAACATGAAGCATTAATCCCAAGGGCATTGTTTATAAGCATATAATAGCAATATAAGTGAAGTACTTTGGATTTCATCTTAGTTTGCCTAGCCCCTACTAATTTTAGAGCATGTCATCAGGTAAGGAAGTTTGCTGTTGGCCAAAACAAGTGCTAAATAACAACATAATCTACTACAGTACAACTCAATCAAGTTTCTTTGCTCAAAGCAATACTATCTTGCAATAACAAGATAGTATGCAACAATAGAAGTGTTCAACTGAGATGTAACCACACAAATGAGAATGCAAATGTGAGATCAGACACTTA
Source organism: Dactylis glomerata (assembly GCA_007115705.1). Lineage (NCBI taxonomy): Eukaryota > Viridiplantae > Streptophyta > Magnoliopsida > Poales > Poaceae > Dactylis > Dactylis glomerata. The sequence goes on along the minus strand of QXEO01000550.1, from coordinate 7,107,235 downwards.
CTATAGCATCTTCGACATCCACCGAGAAGCCATTTTTCACGCTGTAGTGGGTGGCCTTGAACATTTCAACTGCATCCAGGTTTTCAACCTTCCTTTCCTCCTTCTGAAAAGTTTTAAAGATACCAAACCATAAGTTTCTGCGACAATAATTACAAGCAACTAAATAAAAACAGTGTTGTCTTACAATTGCATGCACATGGGCAATATAGCATCGTGAACCAGTTTTATGCCCAAACTTGACTTTTGTTCGATTAGCCTTGTTCTTCTCGCAGGTCTCCTACATATGAGCACATCTCATCATCATTTACATACAATAAAGAAAACCAAGCAGGTTGAATGGGCAAGATAGGGCAATATGCAAACAAACCTTGTGTTTTGCACTTGACCACACCTTGACCAGAGCTTGCCATTCTTCATCAGTCAAGTATTTAACTGGAGACTTGATGCTGGCTTTACTTGCTTCTACTTGATCAAAAAACTCCTTCTTGAGATAGTGGCATCTGTTCCTGCAGATATTCTTTAGGATATCCGTGCACGCATCCTTAATGACCTTTGATCCAGTATCCATCTCAAAGTTAACCTACAAAGGTAGCAGACAAAGCAAAGACAAGATCAGTAACCAAAACATGTATAGCAAAGAACTAAGAACACTTTCAAAGTAGCAAAGAAGGTTGCTTACAGAAACTTTTCCAATGAAGTATTTAACAAGATTCTTGTCCTTCTTGTACTCTTTGAAGTGAGGAAGTATTGGAAGATGGCTTCTTGCAATCAAGCCACACTCTAATGCAAGCTTAGCGGCCTGGACATGCTTAACCGGGCGTTTCATCCCTTCGGAAATCTTGATTCTGACCTTAGAACCAAGACCTTTGGTCAGCCTTTCCAACCCTACGCCAGTTCTGTAGTTCCTGACCACCACAGCATCATCAGTACCTGAAAAGGACACAAGCAAACTTCAATTGAGGCAAGCAGGGTAAGCATACATGCATAGCTTAAATTTATAAAGGGAACTAGTAAAAATAATAGCAGTACGGGAACTTGCCTTCAGCACATGCTGTCTGGTTAGACTCTTCAAAAATGTCAGCATTATGTGTGGTAGGGCTGAGCTACATGCGTTCAGTGCTTCCTTCATCCCTGTGAGGCGTGCCCTCCACATCCCTGTGAGGCGTGCTGTAACAACCCAAGTTTTTGGAAAATAGAAATAAATGGAATTTATCAAAATACCAAAATTTGGAGCCAACAAAAACTTTTATTTTGAATACAAGATTAATTTCTTGCCTTTTCGAAACTTCTGAGTTTGAGCATTTGCTCCCATGCTTCAAATAAAAAGAAAGAATATGAGAAAGGTTTTAAAACAAATTCTTTGAGCCAAACAATTTAAACCATCCAAAAAGAAAATATTTGGAAAGGAAGTAAAATCTTATTTCAAGAAACCTAGATTGTTTGTAAAACAGTAGAATAAAAAGATCCCATTTTCGAAAATTATTTTTTTTCTCTTCATCAAATGAAGATTTCCAAAATGATTTGTATGTATATACTACCTTATTCCAAATATTAACCCTTTGAAAACCTCCCCTGATTTCTTAGCCAAACTTGAAGACCAAAATAAGACCTGTGCTTATTAAATGATTTAATCAAAATAGTTTTTCTACATATTTAAATCTTGCAAAAGTACAGGCCAAATCCATTCGGGAAACATAGTTCCAATAAACAAAGTCATCCAATCCCATGCAACCAGGAAGAAAACATAAAGAAGTGAGAAGAAACACAAAACCCTGAATCGGAAAGATAAGAAAAGCTATCTTCAAAATATTATTGCCTACACCACTTTTCCCTTCTATATTAAGAAATCGTTGATCTAGACCATCATGCATCTCTCCACAGTACACAATCACAAGTTATAAAGATTCAAGACCGCATAGTTTGAAGCCAGAAACTATGTTTAACCCTACTCAAAATTCTACCAAAGTTTGAATTCCAATAAGAGGTCATTCCCAACTCCATGTCATCTCCAAGAAAACCAACACCTTTGGACCAAGATAAAACTTTTGCACTTCATATTGCATGTATGCATAGATTTCTAATATATGTCTTTTATGATTTCATGTGTGTTATAATTTTTTGTGCAATGTTTAGTTAATCCACATTTAACCAACAGAAGCATTAGAGAAGAACCACAAGGACTAAAGAAACCAGAAGCAAAAGAAATAAAGAAAAGAGAAGAAAAGTTTGATCTAGAAAATGTTATTGACTACCCTACTTTGGACACTTAGATTAAGAAATCTGCAACTCAACTAAGGGTGTGATCAGTTGGTTGAGCAAGACCATACCATATTCTTGCTTGACCAACAAATTTCAAACAAAAACTCAAATGCTAACCTAACTCAAACATCTGCAAAAGATTGAATCTGAAACATAGGACAACCCCAAATTCAAAATAGCCCTGAAGCAAAACGCCACCTCTTGACCTAACAAAAATTGTTTTAGAATCCCTATCCAATATAATGACCAACCCAATTTGAAAATTTCGAAAATTCAAATTTTGACTTCTTGCGGACTTTGTGTCGAACACCTTCTGGGCAGAAATCAAACAAAATCGAATCCTATGTTTGCAAGCAGTGGAGAGCCACCTCTGACGTGCCCATGTCCTTCCCACAGTGCCCTAGCTCCCTCCTAGACTCTCCTCTGTCGATCCCCCACTGCCCCAGCCCAGACCCCGGCCTTGAGACTCGGAGGAAAGGAGGAGAAGCAACCCGGACCCCCACCTCTGGCCACTGCTCCTCTCTCTCTCCCTCGTCACCCTGCTGCGCCATCGCGTCCCCAACGTCACCACAGCACCGCCGGACATGCCCACGTCTCGCCAGAGCCACGCCTTGCCCCTCCCACAGCCGACACGCACGGTGTCCTGTCCGCCCGAGACCATCCTTCGTGCTCCCTCTCCCGTCTATAAAAAGCCGCTGTTCTTGACTGGAAAGATGCACACCACCTTCCTCTACCTCCTAGACATAATATCCTAGCTAGTTTCTTGCTGGTTCGAGCCCGCCGGAGCCGGCCGAGCTCCGGAGCACCCTGCCGTTCCCGACGTTCTAGCACCGCCCTCAAGCTGCCGCCTGGACGAGGTGGAAGAGGAGAAGCCCCGCCGCCGGACCGCAACACGCCACCACCTCTCGTCCCTTCCTCGCCGCACCCCACCTCCGAGCTATTCCCATGCAGAGCGCCAGTGAGGCTCGATCCTGTAGCACGAGGAAGAAGAACGTACCGCTTCGTTTTTTTTTCCTTCTCTCGCCCATAGCAAGTCTAGCTGGGCCGGCCTGGCAACTCTCCAGCGTGCAGCCCGTGTCCAATTTGTAAGAAAAAAAATATAGAGTTGGAAATAGAAAATCTAGATCTGACCTAGTTTTAGAATTTAAATTCCTAGAGATCTAGAAATCCAAATTTAGCATTTGAATATGTTTTGGAAACCTTAGAACATAAGCTATCCAGTAGAAGTGGTTTTAACACCATTACTTGTACATAGTGGTTGCAGTAAAAATAACAAAACATGAGCTTTTCCACCTTAGAAAATCCATATCAAATCAAATAAAAATCCTAAAAATATAAATCCAACTCTAGAAATTCACAATTAGTGATACCCATCTGCCTATAGCAGTAGATCTCATTTTTGAACCTCTTAAAGTAAATACTATTTACCTATATGGTTATATAAGCATTTGCCATCTAGGATTTTATCAAACTCAAACCTATAATCAAAATTTTTATGGAACCCTTATTGTTAAACCACATTTCCAAATACCTATCTATAGGTATTAATCTTAGTTCTTGTGGACTTATAGGAAGTATTTGGAAATTTTATACGACATAGTAGTAATTAAAAACTCACACTTGCACACCAATCTCAAAATATGGAAATAATATAAACCAATTCTAACCAACCACATTTTTCAGATATTAATCTATAGCCCCTGATCCAAGTCAACTAGTATTAATACATTGCACTTATAGATTCAAACTTGATCACTAAATAGTTGCAAACTAGAAATGGCTTCAATAAAAGAGAAATACTATAAATCCTATGAATCCTCTTTGGTTGAATCATAATCTTGAATATCTACTTGTGGTCTATGACTATGGTCAATAAGGACTTGCAAGAGATATTTCACGATTCAAAGTAAATTAAATCCTCACTTAAGTCAAGAAAGCAATAATCTCATCTTTATGGATTCAATTAAATCGAAACCACTCTCCATAGACTACCTAGATCGCTCCCCTTACCCAAGTATCCTTATTTGCTTGAATATGTGTTGCTTGTAAATTGAGTGGTGATTGTATGCTTATTTGATTTTCGACGATTAGACGACAACGAGAGTAAGGAGAATGGATCCCGAAGTCAACCAAGAAATGGAGATGGAGATCAATCAACCCAAGATGAAGATGAAGACTATTTTGACATTGCCAAGCGAGGCAAGCCATCTTTTGAATCATACCTCAATACCCAGTTTTCCCACTGGCATATTTACTTGCTTCCAAATTAAATTGCATGATTGAATTGCTAGTATAGAATAATAGTTGTGTAGTGATATCTTGCTTAGCAAGAGTATCAAGCTGAGTTTATCCAACACTCTCTTAGTGGTAGTGTCACTCATAGTAGTTGCTTAGTCGCTAATAAAATTGAAGTCATCTATAGGGGAACCATATTCGAAAGAGGTGAATTGAACTTGAAAGCTTGAATGGAGATTGTTCATCTCTGTGTGATTTCTGAAAGAAAACAAACTTGAGTAAGGACTATGGAATGCATTTTTGAAATGATTATGAGTGATGTACTATGTGAGCCAACCATACCGTACAACCACATTACCCCTATATGGGAAGGGGCTTAGTCCGTAGTTTGTTTTCTTTAGTATGGGAGACCTCATTTGAACTTATAGAAGCGTGAATCCCACAGGGACGCTTCCGAAGCCGGGACTTGCCATAGCTGTGATGGAGGATACCACAGACTATGGGAGTCCAAAATACAGCATCCTGTAGCCGGAAAAACTATGAGTTCCATTCCGTATCTGGACTCGTAGGGAGGATCCTATACTAAAGTAGGCAAGTGAAAGATTTTGTTTGATCATCTGAACCCCGCATACTTGTGTATGACGATCCGTGGATTATTCCCGGCAGATGGATTGAATCTTGTGGGTAAAGTGTACCCCTCTGCAGAGGTTTTCAAAACTATTCGAATAGCCGCGTCCGCGGTCATGGACAGTTGGCAAGCTGTACTTGACTTTTGTCAAGAATGTTAACAACTTAAGGTGAACTTGGTGAATGACTTGACTTGATATTTGATGTTGACCAACACTTGAAGTTCCTCTTTAGATTTAACTTAGAGAATTAAATCTTCTTCTCTACTAATGAAAATTCTTGGGAAACAAACTAGCTTTTTGCAAATAACTTAGTGCTTAGTCCACCATATCAACCATGCATATCTCTCTCATCACTTTGTTTATAAGATGGTTTGCGAGTGCATCCAATGTACTCATGGCTGTGTCCCTGGCTATTAACTTGGCCAGACTTGAAGGAGCAAGATCAAGAAGGAAGGACTCATTGACGGCTTTGCGAATTAGGCTCGTTTCCTACTGTCCGCTTTGCCTGTGCGGTTGAAGCTTGACAATATGGACCCAAAGTGTTATTCCGCTGCATGTTGATGTAATGTAAGGTTCGGTCTGTGCGACCACCTATGTAATCCCCTTTATTTACTATTAATGGCTATGACTGTGATATCAACTACGTTATGTAAATCACAACAATGATTCTGGGATTGTGATGGATTACATAACGGGCACTTCGAATTTGTTATAAATTCGTGGGTGTCACAAGTTGGTATCAGAGCCTAGGCTGACTCTAGGAAACCCTAGTTAGCATGGTCGTTAGAGAATGATATCTCTGATATCACAAGTTTGGTATCAGGACTATCATGACCTTAAGATACCTTAGTTAGAATGGTCGTTAGCTAAGAAAGTAATATTTTGTCAAACACTTATTTCTACAAAAGAAACTTATTTGCTTTGGTATCCAAAGCCAATCTTATACTACCATCTTATTCACTTCAAAAATCTTACACTCTCAACTTATACTCTCAAGAGATTTTGACAAAGAATTTATTTACCTCTTTAATTACAAAGTCTTTTCAAAGATTTGTTTTACTCTATTCCTCCTCTACTTCAAATATATACTATGGACGATATACCGACCTAAGACCGAAGGACTTTTGGATAAAAAGAGTAGAGACTCAATATTTTTCACGGCTTCAACCTTGGATGTCAACTACGACCGCTACCATCGAGAGAAAGTCTCTTCACCTGAACCAGAAATCTTCCAACAAGAGTCAACCCTGTGAGACCAAGACTGCAAGAGCAAATAGAGAGTGATCAGAAATGATGAAGACCCAGCAACCTTTTGACCCACAGGATTTATAGGAAATGCTCAGTTGATTTCATTAAGCTGCCCTTACCTCACGATTATTAAGTGTGCTTAGTGCCTTGTGTGTTTGAATGATTGATTTATTTTGAGATGTGTTGCTCATATGCCCTCCGGCAACATGTAGCAACCACCCCAACAACTTGTTTTCTCAAAAGTGTTCTAGTAGTTTTGGCCCAAGCTAAATTTTAAACCATACCAATCCCACATTAGAAACCTTTTGAAAGTTGTTCCCTCTAATCTACTGCAGAGCTCCACCCCTGACGCACCTCACATGCTCGCAAGTCCAAACAACTACACCAGGACCCACCCTAGGAAATCTACATTTCCAGTCATATCGGATTCTCTTCACCTAGGAGCTCAAGTTGTCAAGACTAGCAAGAAGTCTCGATCTCGTAAGAGGCGAAATCAAGCAAGAGATATGTACCGTCAAGCAAGTGGATGTCCAACACGCTGCAATGGAGACTATGAGAAGACTCTGCGATCTGGAAAAATAGTTACTGGTGGCAAGACCAACATTACCTGCCATGAGTGCGGAATCAAGGGGCACTACTCCAACGAGTGCCCAAAGAAGCTGAACGAAGCACCACAATCTATCGCATGTCCGCGAAACCCTGGAATCACTGAAGATCGTGTCAAAGGACGCAACAACCCCAACATCCTTAACAAGACGGAAACACCCTTCCAAAGTAACCTCGAGTAAGTCTTCTAGCATGAAGACACAAATAAAGGAAAACCGGGAACCAGCCACTAGGTACCCGGAAGTTGCACTTAGCTACAAAGCTGGTAGGAACAAGTTGGATCAATATTTTGGATCACCAATCAAGAAGCCTTAGTCACCTTAGTTTGGTACTAGTAGTCTTTTTTATCTCCTTCTAAAATGAATGAGGCATGTAATCCGCAAGACCATTATTAATGAAATTCTATGGTTTAAACCTAAAACATTTTGTTTTTGAAAAGTGTGATTGTTTGTTGAAAATGCTATGTGATTGATGAATATGTGTTTTGGACCATTTGGCCTTATCACATTTTGGGTGTACCCAATCCTTCTATCTCGATAGGAATCAATATACACTACATCTCTTATGTGTTAATCCCATTTCCCAATCTATCTCAATCTTAACTTGTGAATCTCGGGACGAGATTCTTTTTAAGGGGGGAAGATTGTAACAACCCAAGTTTTTGGAAAATAGAAATAAATGGAATTTATCAAAATACCAAATTTTGGAGCCAACAAAAACTTTTATTTTGAATACAAGATTAATTTCTTGCCTTTTCGAAACTTCTGAGTTTGAGCATTTGCTCCCATGCTTCAAATAAAAAGAACGAATATGAGAAAGGTTTTAAAACAAATTCTTTGAGCCAAACAATTTAAACCATCCAAAAAGAAAAAATTTGGAAAGGAAGTAAAATCTTATTTCAAGAAACCTAGATTGTTTGTAAAACAGTAGAATAAAAAGATCCCATTTTCGAAAGAAAAAAATTTCTCTTCATCAAATGAAGATTTCCAAAATGATTTGTATGTATATACTACCTTATTCCAAATATTAACCCTTTGAAAACCTCCCCTGATTTCTTAGCCAAACTTGAAGACCAAAATAAGACCTGTGCTTATTAAATGATTTAATCAAAATAGTTTTTCTACATATTTAAATCTTGCATAAGTGCAGGCCAAATCCATTCGGGAAACATAGTTCCAATAAACAAAGACATCCAATCCCATGCAACCAGGAAGAAAACATAAAGAAGTGAGAAGAAACACAAAACCCTGAATTGGAAAGATAAGAAAAGCTATCTTCAAAATATTATTGCCTACACCACTTTGCCCTTCTATATTAAGAAATCGTTGATCTAGACCATCATGAATCTCTCCACAGTACACAATCACAAGTTATAAAGATTCAAGACCGCATAGTTTGAAGCCAGAAACTATGTTTAACCCTACTCAAAATTCTACCAAAGTTTGAATTCCAATAAGAGGTCATTCCCAACTCCATGTCATCTCCAAGAAAACCAACACCTTTGGACCAAGATAAAACTTTTGCACTTCATATTGCATGTATGCATAGATTTCTAATATATGTCTTTTATGATTTCATGTGTGTTATAATTTTTTGTGCAATGTTTAGTTAATCCACACTTAACCAACAAAAGCATTAGAGAAGAACCACAAGGACTAAAGAAACCAGAAGCAAAAGAAATAAAGAAAAGAGAAGAAAAGTTTGATCTAGAAAATGTTATTGACTACCCTACTTTGGACACTTAGATTAAGAAATCTGCAACTCAACTAAGGGTGTGATCAGTTGGTTGAGCAAGACCATACCATATTCTTGCTTGACCAACAAATTTCAAACAAAAAATCAAATGCTAACCTAACTCAAACATCTGCAAAAAATTGAATTTGAAACATAGGACAACCCCAAATTCAAAATAGCCCTGAAGCAAAACACCACCTCTTGACCTAACAAAAACTGTTTTAGAATCCCTATCCAATATAATGACCAACCCAATTTGAAAATTTCGAAAATTCAAATTTTGACTTCTTGCGGACTTTGTGTCGAACACCTTTTGGGCAGAAATCGAACAAAATCGAATCCTATGTTTGCAAGCAGTGGAGAGCCACCTCTGACGTGCCCATGTCCTTCCCACAGTGCCCTAGCTCCCTCCTAGACTCTCCTCTGTCGATCCCCCACTGCCCCAGCCTGGACCCTGGCCTTGAGACTCGGAGGAAAGGAGGAGAAGCAACCCGGACCCCCACCTCTGGCCACTGCTCCTCTCTCTCTCCCTCGTCACCCTGCTGCGCCATCGCGTCCCCAACGTCACCACAGCACCGCCGGACATGCCCACGTCTCACCAGAGCCACGCCTTGCCCCTCCCACAGCCGACACGCACGGTGTCCTGTCCGCCCGAGACCATCCTTCGTGCTCCCTCTCCCGTCTATAAAAAGCCACCGTTCTTGACTGGAAAGATGCACACCACCTTCCTCTACCTCCTAGACATAATATCCTAGCTAGTTTCTTGCTGGTTCGAGCCCGCCGGAGCCGACCGAGCTCCGGAGCACCCTGCCGTTCCCGATGTTCTAGCACCGCCCTCAAGCTGCCGCCTGGACGAGGTGGAAGAGGAGAAGCCCCACCACCGGACTGCAACACGCCACCACCTCTCGTCCCTTCCTCGCCGCACCCCACCTCCGAGCTGCTCTCCTGCAGAGCGCCGGTGAGGCTCGATCCTGTAGCACGAGGAAGAAGAACGTACAGCTTCGTTTTTATATTTATTTTTTCCTTCTCTCGCCCGTAGCAAGTCTAGCTGGGCCGGCCTAGCAACTCTCCAGCGTGCGGCCCGTGTCCAGTCTGTAAGAAAAAAAAATATAGAGTTGGAAATAGAAAATCTAGATCTGACCTAGTTTTAGAATTTAAATTCCTAGAGATCTACAAATCCAAATTTAGCATTTGAATATGTTTTGGAAACCTTAGAACATAAGCTATCCAGTAGAAGTGGTTTTAACACCATTACTTGTACATAGTGGTTGCAGTAAAAATAACAAAACATGAGCTTTTCCACCTTAGAAAATCCATATCAAATCAAATAAAAATCCTAAAAATATAAATCCAACTCTAGAAATTCACAATTAGTGATACCCATCTGCCTATAGCAGTAGATCTCATTTTTGAACCTCTTAAAGTAAATACTATTTACCTATATGGTTATATAAGCATTTGCCATCTAGGATTTTATCAAACTCAAACCTATAATCAAAATTTTTATGGAACCCTTATTGTTAAACCACATTTCCAAATACCTATCTATAGGTATTAATCTTAGTTCTTGTGGACTTGTAGGAAGTATTTGGTAATTTAATACGACATAGTAGTAATTAAAAACTCACACTTGCACACCAATCTCAAAATATGGAAATAATATAAACCAATTCTAACCAACCACATTTTTCAGATATTAATCTATAGCCCCTGATCCAAGTCAACTAGGATTAATACATTGCACTGATAGATTCAAACTTGATCACTAAATAGTTGCAAACTAGAAATGGCTTCAATAAAAGAGAAATACTATAAATCCTATGAATCCTCTTTGGTTGAATCATAATCTTGAATATCTACTTGTGGTCTATGACTATGGTCAATAAGGACTTGCAAGAGATATTTCACGATTCAAAGTAAATTAAATCCTCACTTAAGTCAAGAAAGCAATAATCTCATCTTTATGGATTCAATTAAATCGAAACGACTCTCCATAGACTACCTAGATCGCTCCCCTTACCCAAGTATCCTTATTTGCTTGAATATGTGTTGCTTGTAAATTGAGTGGTGATTGTATGCTTATTTGATTTTCGACGATTAGACGACAACGAGAGTAAGGAGAATGGATCCTGAAGTCAACCAAGAAATGGAGATGGAGATCAATCAACCCAAGATGAAGATGAAGACTATTTTGACATTGCCAAGCGAGGCAAGCCATCTTTTGAATCATACCTCAATACCCAGTTTTCCCACTGGCATATTTACTTGCTTCCAAATTAAATTGCATGATTGAATTGCTAGTATAGAATAATAGTTGTGTAGTGATATCTTGCTTAGCAAGAGTATCAAGCTGAGTTTATCCAACAGTCCCTTAGTGGTAGTGTCACTCATAGTAGTTGCTTAGTCGCTAATAAAATTGAAGTCATCTATAGGGGAACCATATTCGAAAGAGGTGAATTGAACTTGAAAGCTTGAATGGAGATTGTTCATCTCTGTGTGATTTCTGAAAGAAAACAAACTTGAGTAAGGACTATGGAATGCATTTTTGAAATGATTATGAGTGATGTACTATGTGAGCCAACCATACCGTACAACCACATTACCCCTATATGGGAAGGGGCTTAGTCCGTAGTTTGTTTTCTTTAGTATGGGAGACCTCATTTGAACTAATAGAAGCGTGAATCCCACAGGGACGCTTCCGAAGCCGGGACTTGCCATAGCTGTGATGGAGGATACCACAGACTATTGTAACAACCCAAGTTTTTGGAAAATAGAAATAAATGGAATTTATCAAAATACCAAATTTTGGACCCAACAAAAACTTTTATTTTAACTACAAGATTAATTTCTTGTCTTTTAAAACCTGTGAATTTAAGCATTTGCTCCCATGCTTCAAATAAAAAGAGTTTGAGAAAGGTTTTTAAAAACAAATCCTTTGAGCCCAAAGTTTTAAATAAAGATTTTTGTTAAATTGAAATAGTTTTCTAACTATTAAATTTTGTGTATGGTTACATGCTAAACCCCTTTGGGTCAATGGCCAAACCAAAATTTAGTCAATCAATCACAAGCAAATAGAAAAGAATCAAGAAAATAAACCGCAACACAAAAACCTAAGTAAGAAAAGAGGAAGTAGTGATCTTAAAAAAATTACTGATTACACTACTTTGCACTTATATATTAAGCAATATTTGAACTATACCATCATGCATCTCTCCACCACAACTAAGAACAAGTTACAAAGAATCAAATACAATAAAGTTTGAAACAAAAATCAACTTGGAACTCTATTTAATATTCTACCAAAGTTTGTATTCAAATAAGAGGTTATTTCCCAACTCCATGTCATCTCCAAGGAAACCAACACTTTTGGGCCAAGATAAAACTTTGTATCTATTATTGCATGCATACATAGTATCCTAAATACATGTGTTCTATGATTTCATGTGCCTTTTAAATAGTTGTGAAATGATTAGTTAATTCAAACTTAACCAACAGAAGCATTAGAGAAGAACCACAAAGACCAAAAGAACCAGAAGCAAGAGAAATAAAGAAAAGAGAAGAAAAGTTTGATCTAGAAAATGTTATTGACTACCCTACTTTGGACACTTAAAATAAGCAATCTGTAAATCAATTGAGGGTGTGGTCAGTTGGTTGGGCAAGACCAACCCACATTCTTGCTTGACCAACAAATTTCAAACAAAAACTCAAATGCTAACCCCACTCAAACATCCGCCAAAGTTTGAATCTGAAACAGAGACCATCCTTCAAAATTGAAATAAGATTTTTGCAAAACATCATATTTCATCATAACAAAAATATGTTTGGAGTCCTTATCCAATATAATGACCAACCCAATTTGAAAATTTCGAAAATTCGAATTTTTACTTCTTGCGGACATTTGGTCGAACACCTGGTGGGCAGAATTTCGGGAAAACGAAACCACTGTGGCCGTCGCTGTTCCAATTCGCCCTCGCCCTGTAGCCATGCCGAGGACTCCATCTCGGTCGACCCCCTGTCTCCCCCGCCCAGGCCCCGGCCGTGAAACATGGACAAAAAGAGGAGAACCACCCCGGACCCCTCCCCACAGCCATCACTTGCCCCCTCTGCACCCGACCACCCCGCAGCCCGCAAGCGCGCCAGCAGCACGCCACAGCCCTCCGCCGAAAGCACCGACCGCCGCGTCCCTTCTGTAGCCGACACCGGCCGCGCTCTGGCCGCAGATCCCCTCACCCCGTGCTCCCTCTCCCACCTATAAAAGGCCACCTCTCTTCCCTGAAAAGATCCACGCCATCACCAGGAACCTCCTAGACAATGTCTCCCTCTCTCCCGTGCCCTACGTCGAGCTCGCCGACCTCGACATCCCCGCAGACTACCGCCCGTTCCTGGCGCTACGGAGCCACCCCCGACGCAGCGCCTGCGGGAAGTGGCCGAGAAGACCCAGCGCCGCCGCCCTGCACCCTCGCCGCCGGTCGCCGCCGCTCCGGTGAGCTCCCCTACCGCTGCCCTCCTCCCAGTAGCCTGCTCGCTGTGTATGCGTCGAGCTGGGGAAGACGACCTCCCCCGTACCGGTTCGGTTTAAGTTCTGACCGGTGGGGCCCCTTGGCAGGCCGAACCGACCCCCCCTCTTTTTTTCCCTGCCACCCGCCACTTGCAGCCTAACGGGCCGGCCCAGCATGGTCTGTGTGTCCGGCCCGGATTCAAAAAAAAAGGGGTTATTCGATTTTCGATTTTTGAAGAAACTCATTCAGATGCTTGCTTAGATTTAATTTTCCCGGAGATCTACCGATTCAAATTTAACAAATGAATATGTTCTGGAAACCTTAGAATATAAGCTATCCTTTAGAAGTGGTTTCAACACAATTAGATTTACATAGTGGTTGCAGTAAAAATAACAAAACAGGAGCTTTTCCAACTTAGAAAATCCATATCAATTCAAATAAAATTCCTAAAAATATAAATACAACTTTAGAAATTCACAATTAGTGATACCCATCTGCCTATACCATTATATCTCATTTTTGAACCTTTTAAAGTAAATGCTATTTACCTATATGGTTAAATGGGCAATTGCCATATAGGATTTTCTTAAACTCAAATCTATAATCAAAATTTTTATGGAACTCTTATTGTTAAACCATATTTCCAAATACCTATCTATAGGTATTGATCTTAGTCCATGTGAGCTTGTAGGAAGTATTTGGAAATTTAATACTACATAGTAGTAATTAGAAACTCAAACTTGCACACCTATCTCAAAATCTGGAAATGATATGAAACCAATTCGAATCAACCACATTTCTAAATGTGATCGATAACCCTGGATCCAAGTCAACTAGGATTCCTAGATCGTACTTGTAGATTCAAACTTGATTACTAAATACTTGCAAACTAGAAATAGCTTCGATAAAAGAAAAAGACTCCAAATCCTATGAAGCCACTTTGGTTGAACCCTAATTTTGAATACCTACTTGTGGTCCATGAACTCAGTCAATAAGGACTTGTAGGAGATATTTTCCTGATCCAAAACAAATCAACCCTCCTTAGATACAACAACTCAATAATCCCATCCATCGGAACTCAAGTATCTTCGAAACCTCTCCATCGACTTCCGAGATAGTTTCCCTTACCCCAAGTATCCTTATTTGCTTGAGTATGTGTTGCTTGTAAATTGTGGGGTGATTGTATGCTTATTTGATTTTCGACGATTAGACGACAACGAGAGTAAGGAGAATGGATCCCGAAGTCCACCAAGAAATGGAGATGGAGATCAATCAATCAAAGATGAAGATGAAGACTATGTTGACTTTGCCAAGCCAGGCAAGCCATCTTTTGAATCATACTCCAAATGCCTAGTTTTACTATTGCATTCGACTTGTTTTAAGTAAATTGCATGATTGAATTGCTAGAGTAAAATGATGGAAGTGTAGTGATATCTTGCTTAGCAAGAGCATCAAGCTGAGTTTATCCAATCATATTTAGTGGTATCATCACTCAATGTAGTTGCTTAGTCGCTAATAAAATTGAGACCATCTATAAGGGGAACTCTATTTGAAAAGTGGTGACTTGAACTTGAAACTTGAATTGGAGATTGCTCCTACATAATGGCTTTATGAAAGAAATCAATCTTGACTAAGAACTATGAAATGTATTTCTCAATGACAACGAGTGATGTACTATGGGAGCCAACCATACCGTACGACCACATTACCCCTGAATGGGAAGGGGCTTAGTCCGTAGCTTGTTTGTTTTAGTATGGGAGACCTCATTTGAACGTATAGAAGCGTGGACCCCGAGGGGACGCTTCCGAAGCCGGGACTTGCCATAGCTGTGACGGAGGATACCACAGTCTATGGGAGTCCAAGATAGAGCATCCTCTAGCCGGAAAAACTATGAGTGCCATTCCGTATCTGGACTCATAGGGAGGATCCCCGTACTAAGGTAGGCAAGTGAAAGAGTTTGTTTGATTATCTGAACCCCGCATACTTGTGTATGACGATCCGTGGATTTCTCCCGGCAGATGTATCGAATCTTGTGGGTAAAGTGTACCCCTCTGCAGAGGTTTTCAAACTATTCGAATAGCCGCGTCCGCGGTCATGGACAGTTGGCAAGCTGTACTTGACTTTTGTCAAGAATGTTAACAACTGAAGTTGAACATGGTGAATGACTTGACTTGATATTGATGGTGACCAACACTTGAAGTTCCTCTTTAGATTGAACTTAGAGAACTAAACCTCGTTTCTACCAATGAACATTCTTGGGAAACAAAACGAGCTTTTTGCAAATAAACTTAGTGCTTAGTCCACCATATCAACCATGCATATCTATCTCATCACTTTGTTTATAAGAGGGTTTGCGAGTGCATCCAATGTACTCATGGCTGTGTCCCTGGCTATTAACTTGGCCAGACTTGAAGGAGCAAGATCAAGAAGGAAGGACTCAGTGACGACCTTGCGAATTAGGCTCGTTTCCTACTGTCTGCTTTGCCTGTGCGGTTGAAGCTTGACAATATGGACCCAAAGTGTTATTCCGCTGCATGTTGATGTATTGTAAGGTTTGGTCTGTGCGACCACCTATGTAATCCCCTTTATTTACTATTAATGTCTATGACTGTGATATCAACTACGTTATGTAAATCACAACAATGATTCTGGGATTGTGATGGATTACATAACGGGCACTTCGAATTTGTGAATAATTCGAGGGTGTTACAAGTTGGTATCAGAGCCTAGGCTGACTCTAGGAAACCCTAGTTAGCATGGTCGTTAGAAAATGATATCTCTGATATCACAAGTTTGGTATCAGGACTATCATGACCTTAGGAGACCTTAGATAGTATGGTCGTTAACTAAGAAAGTGATATTTTGTCAAACACTTATTTCTACAAAAGAAACTTATTTGCCTTGGAATCCAAAGCCAATCTTATACTCCCATCTTATTCACTTCAAATATATTACACTCTCAACTGATACTCTCAAGAGATTTTGACAAAGAATTTATTTACCTCTTTAATTACAAAGTCTTTTCAAATATTTATTCTACTCTACTCCTCATCTACTTCAAATATATGCTATGGACGATAAACCAACCTATGACCGAAGGACTTTGGAGCAAAAGATGAGGGACTCAATATTTTTCAAGACTTCAACCTTGGATGTCAACTACGACTGCTACCATTGAAAGAGAGTCTCTTCACCTGATCCAGAAATCCTCCAACAAGAGTCAACCTTGTGAGACAAAAACTGCAAGAGCAAATAGAGAGTGATCAGAAATGATGAAGACCCAGCAACCTTTTTGACCCACATGATTGATAGGAATTGCTCAGTTGATTTCATTAAGCTGCCCTTACCTCATGATTATTAAGTGTGCTTAGTACCTTGTGTGTATGAATGATTGATTTGATTTGTGATGTGTTACTCATATGCCCTCCGGCAACATGTAGCAACCACTTTGAAAACTTGTTTGCTCAAAAATGTTTTTTTGTCTTTCTCGCCCAAACCAAACTCTAACCCTACCAATCCCACATTAGAAACCTTTTGAAAGTTGTTCCCTCTCATCTACTGCAGAGCTCAACCCCTGATGCACCTCACATGCTCGCAAGTCCAAACAACTACACCAGGACACACCCTAGGAAATCTACATTTCGAGTCATATCAAATTCTCTTCAGCTAGGAGCTCAAGTTGTCAAGACTAGCAAAAAATCTCGATCTCGTAAGAGACGAAATCAAGCAAGAGATATGTACCGAC
Source organism: Dactylis glomerata (assembly GCA_007115705.1). NCBI lineage: Eukaryota > Viridiplantae > Streptophyta > Magnoliopsida > Poales > Poaceae > Dactylis > Dactylis glomerata. The sequence goes on along the minus strand of QXEO01000550.1, from coordinate 7,090,280 downwards.
AAGCAAGTGGATGTCCAACCCGCTGCAATGGAGACTATGAGAAGACTCTGCGATCTGGAAAAATAGTTACTGGTCGCAAGACCAACATTACCTGCTATGAGTGCGGAATCAAGGGGCACTACGCCAACGAGTGCCCAAAGAAGCTGAACGAAGCACCACAATCTATCGCATGTCCGCGAAACCATGGAATCACTGAAGATCGTGTCAAAGGACGCAACAACCCCAACATCCTTAACAAGACGGAAACACCCTTCCAAAGTAACCCCGAGTATGTCTACCAAGATGAAGACACAAAGAAAGGAAAATCAGGGATCAACCACTAGCTACCCGGAAGTTGCACTTAGCTACAAAGCTGGTAGGAACAAGTTGGATCAATATTTTGGATCACCAGTCAAGAAGCCTTAGTTTGGTACTAGTAGTCTTGTTTATCTCCTTCTAAAATGAATGAGACATGTAATCTGCAAGACCATTAGTAATGAAATTCTATGGTTTAACCTAAAACATTTTGTTTTCTTGAAAAGTGTGATTGTTTGTTGAAAATGCTATGTGATTGATGAATATGTGTTTTGGACCATTTGGCCTTATCACATTTTGGGTGTACCCAATCTTTCTATCTCAATAGGAATCAATATACACTACATCTCTTATCTGTTAATCTCATTTCCCAATCTATCTCAATCTTAACTTGTGAATCTCGGGACGAGATTCTTTTTAACGGGGGAAGATTGTAACAACCCAAGTTTTTGGAAAATAGAAATAAATGGAATTTATCAAAATACCAAATTTTGGACCCAACAAAAACTTTTATTTTAACTACAAGATTAATTTCTTGTCTTTTAAAACCTGTGAATTTAAGCATTTGCTCCCATGCTTCAAATAAAAAGAGTATGAGAAAGTTTTTAAAAACAAATCCTTTGAGCCCAAAGTTTTAAATAAAGATTTTTGTTAAATTGAAATAGTTTTCGAACTATTAAATTTTGTGTATGGTTACATGCTAAACCCCTTTGGGTCAATGGCCAAACCAAAATTTAGTCAAGCAATCACAAGCAAATAGAAAAGAATCAAGAAAATAAACCGCAACACAAAAACCTAAGTAAGAAAAGAGGAAGTAGTGATCTTAAAAAAATTACTGATTACACTACTTTGCACTTATATATTAAGCAATATTTGAACTATACCATCATGCATCTCTCCACCACAACTAAGAACAAGTTACAAAGAATCAAATACAATAAAGTTTGAAACAAAAATCAACTTGGAACTCTATTTAATATTCTACCAAAGTTTGAATTCAAATAAGAGGTCATTTCCCAACTCCATGTCATCTCCAAGGAAACCAACACTTTTGGGCCAAGATAAAACTTTGTATCTATTATTGCATGCATACATAGTATGCTAAATACATGTGTTCTATGATTTCATGTGCCTTTTAAATAGTTGTGAAATGATTAGTTAATTCAAACTTAACCAACAGAAGCATTAGAGAAGAACCACAAAGACCAAAAGAACCAGAAGCAAGAGAAATAAAGAAAAGAGAAGAAAAGTTTGATCTAGAAAATGTTATTAACTACCCTACTTTGGACACTTAAAATAAGCAATCTGTAAATCAATTGAGGGTGTGGTCAGTTGGTTGGGCAAGACCAACCCACATTCTTGCTTGACCAACAAATTTCAAACAAAAACTCAAATGCTAACCCCACTCAAACATCCGCCAAAGTTTGAATCTGAAACAGAGACCATCCTTCAAAATTGAAATAAGATTTTTGCAAAACATCATATTTCATCATAACAAAAATATGTTTGGAGTCCTTATCCAATATAATGACCAACCCAATTTGAAAATTTCGAAAATTCGAATTTTTACTTCTTGCGGACATTTGGTCGAACACCTGGTGGGCAGAATTTCGGGAAAACGAAACCACTGTGGCCGTCGCTGTTCCAATTCGCCCTCGCCCTGTAGCCATGCCGAGGACTCCATCTCGGTCGACCCCCTGTCTCCCCCGCCCAGGCCCCGGCCGTGAAACGTGGACAAAAAGAGGAGAACCACCCCGGACCCCTCCCCACAGCCATCACTTGCCCCCTCTGCACCCGACCACCCCGCAGCCCGCAAGCGCGCCAGCAGCATGCCACAGCACGCCGCAGCCCTCCGCCGAAAGCACCGACCGCCGCGTCCCTTCTGTAGCCGACACCGGCCGCGCTCTGGCCGCAGATCCCCTCACCCCGTGCTCCCTCTCCCGCCTATAAAAGGCCACCTCTCTTCCCTGAAAAGATCCACGCCATCACCAGGAACCTCCTAGACAACGTCTCCCTCTCTCCCGTGCCCTACGTCGAGCTCGCCGACCTCGACATCCCCGCAGACCACCGCCCGTTCCCGGCGCTACGGAGCCACCCCCGACGCAGCGCCTGCGGGAAGTGGCCGAGAAGACCCAGCGCCGCCGCCCTGCACCCTCGCCGCCGGTCGCCGCCGCTCCGGTGAGCTCCCCTACCGCCGCCCTCCTCCCAGTAGCCTGCTCGCTGTGTATGCGTCGAGCTGGGGAAGACGACCTCCCCCGTACCGGTTCGGTTTAAGTTCTGACCGGTGGGGCCCCTTGGCAGGCCGAACCGACCCCCCCCCCTCTTTTTTTTCCCTGCCACCCGCCACTTGCAGCCTAACGGGCCGGCCTAGCATGGTCTGTGTGTCCGGCCCGGATTCAAAAAAAAGGGGTTATTCGATTTTCGATTTTTGAAGAAACTCATTCAGATGCTTGCTTAGATTTAATTTTCCCGGAGATCTACCGATTGAAATTTAACAAATGAATATGTTCTGGAAACCTTAGAATATAAGCTATCCTTTAGAAGTGGTTTCAACACAATTAGATTTACATAGTGGTTGCAGTAAAAATAACAAAACAGGAGCTTTTCCAACTTAGAAAATCCATATCAATTCAAATAAAATTCCTAAAAATATAAATACAACTTTAGAAATTCACAATTAGTGATACCCATCTGCCTATACCATTATATCTCATTTTTGAACCTTTTAAAGTAAATGCTATTTACCTATATGGTTAAATGGGCAATTGCCATATAGGATTTTCTTAAACTCAAATCTATAATCAAAATTTTTATGGAACTCTTATTGTTAAACCATACTTCCAAATACCTATCTATAGGTATTGATCTTAGTCCATGTGAGCTTGTAGGAAGTATTTGGAAATTTAATACTACATTGTAGTAATTAGAAACTCAAACTTGCACACCTATCTCAAAATCTGGAAATGATATGAAACCAATTCGAATCAACCACATTTCTAAATGTGATTGATAACCCTGGATCCAAGTCAACTAGGATTCCTAGATCGTACTTGTAGATTCAAACTTGATTACTAAATACTTGCAAACTAGAAATAGCTTCGATAAAAGAAAAAGACTCCAAATCCTATGAAGCCACTTTGGTTGAACCCTAATTTTGAATACCTACTTGTGGTCCATGAACTCAGTCAATAAGGACTTGTAGGAGATATTTTCCTGATCCAAAACAAATCAATCCTCCTTAGATTAAACAACTCAATAATCCCATCCATCGGAACTCAAGTATCTTCGAAACCTCTCCATCGACTTCTGAGATAGTTTCCCTTACCCCAAGTATCCTTATTTGCTTGAGTATGTGTTGCTTGTAAATTGTGTGGTGATTGTATGCTTATTTGATTTTCGACGATTAGACGACAACGAGAGTAAGGATAATGGATCCCGAAGTCCACCAAGAAATGGAGATGGAGATCAATCAATCAAAGATGAAGATGAAGACTATGTTGACTTTGCCAAGCCAGGCAAGCCATCTTTTCAATCATACTCCAAATGCCTAGTTTTACTATTGCATTCGACTTGTTTTAAGTAAATTGCATGATTGAATTGCTAGAGTAAAATGATGGAAGTGTAGTGATATCTTGCTTAGCAAGAGCATCAAGCTGAGTTTATCCAATCATATTTAGTGGTATCATCACTCAATGTAGTTGCTTAGTCGCTAATAAAATTGAGACCATCTATAAGGGGAACTCTATTTGAAAAGTGGTGACTTGAACTTGAAACTTGAATTGGAGATTGCTCCTACATAATGGCTTTATGAAAGAAATCAATCTTGACTAAGAACTATGAAATGTATTTCTCAATGACAACGAGTGATGTACTATGGGAGCCAACCATACCGTACGACCACATTACCCCTGAATGGGAAGGGGCTTAGTCCGTAGCTTGTTTGTTTTAGTATGGGAGACCTCATTTGAACTTATAGAAGCGTGGACCCTGAGGGGACGCTTCCGAAGCCGGGACTTGCCATAGCTGTGATGGAGGATACCACAGTCTATGGGAGTCCAAGATAGAGCATCCTCTAGCCGGAAAAACTATGAGTGCCATTCCGTATCTGGACTCATAGGGAGGATCCCCATACTAAGATAGGCAAGTGAAAGAGTTTGTTTGATTATCTGAACCCCGCATACTTGTGTATGACGATCCGTGGATTTCTCCCGGCAGATGTATCGAATCTTGTGGGTAAAGTGTACCCCTCTGCAGAGGTTTTCAAACTATTCGAATAGCCGCGTCCGCGGTCATGGATAGTTGCAAGCTGTACTTGACTTTTGTCAAGAATGTTAACAACTGAAGTTGAACATGGTGAATGACTTGACTTGATATTGATGGTGACCAACACTTGAAGTTCCTCTTTATATTGAACTTAGAGAATTAAACCTCGTTTCTACCAATGAACATTCTTGGGAAACAAAACGAGCTTTTTGCAAATAAACTTAGTGCTTAGTCCACCATATCAACCATGCATATCTATCTCATCACTTTGTTTATAAGAGGGTTTGCGAGTGCATCCAATGTACTCATGGCTGTGTCCCTGGCTATTAACTTGGCCAGACTTGAAGGAGCAAGATCAAGAAGGAAGGACTCATTGACGACCTTGCGAATTAGGCTCGTTTCCTACTGTCTGCTTTGCCTGTGCCGTTGAAGCTTGACAATATGGACCCAAAGTGTTATTCTGCTGCATGTTGATGTATTGTAAGGTTTGGTCTGTGCGACCACCTATGTAATCCCCTTTATTTACTATTAATGTCTATGACTGTGATATCAACTACGTTATGTAAATCACAACAATGATTCTGGGATTGTGATGGATTACATAACGGGCACTTCGAATTTGTGAATAATTCGAGGGTGTTACAACTATGGGAGTCCAAAATACAGCATCCTGTAGCCGGAAAAACTATGAGTTCCATTCCGTATCTGGACTCGTAGGGAGGATCCTATACTAAAGTAGGCAAGTGAAAGATTTTGTTTGATCATCTGAACCCCGCATACTTGTGTATGACGATCCGTGGATTGTTCCCGGCAGATGGATTGAATCTTCTGGGTAAAGTGTACCCCTCTGCAGAAGTTTTCAAAACTATTCGAATAGCCGCGTCCGCGGTCATGGACAGTTGGCAAGCTGTACTTGACTTTTGTCAAGAATGTTAACAACTTAAGGTGAACTTGGTGAATGACTTGACTTGATATTTGATGTTGACCAACACTTGAAGTTCCTCTTTAGATTTAACTTAGAGAATTAAATCTTCTTCTCTACTAATGAAAATTCTTGGGAAACAAACTAGCTTTTTGCAAATAACTTAGTGCTTAGTCCACCATATCAACCATGCATATCTCTCTCATCACTTTGTTTATAAGATGGTTTGCGAGTGCATCCAATGTACTCATGGTTGTGTCCCTGGCTATTAACTTGGCCAGACTTGAAGGAGCAAGATCAAGAAGGAAGGACTCATTGACGGCTTTGCGAATTAGGCTCATTTCCTACTGTCCGCTTTGCCTGTGCGGTTGAAGCTTGACAATATGGACCCAAAGTGTTATTCCGCTGCATGTTGATGTAATGTAAGGTTCGGTCTGTGCGACCACCTATGTAATCCCCTTTATTTACTATTAATGGCTATGACTGTGATATCAACTACGTTATGTAAATCACAACAATGATTCTGGGATTGTGATGGATTACATAACGGGCACTTCGAATTTGTTATAAATTCGTGGGTGTCACACGTGCCCTCCACATCCTTGTGCAGCGAGCTTTCCACATCGTTGTGCAGCGAGCCTTGCTCATTGTTGGTTGCAGTGTTCTCCTTTACTTTCTTCCTGGTGACCCGAACGGTAGGAGCCTCTGATACGTCCAAAACGTATCTACTTTCTCGAACACTTTTGCTATTGTTTTCCTCTAATTTGTGTGTTTTGAATACAACTAACACGGACTGACGCTGTTTTCAGCAGAATTGCTCTGGTGTCTCGTTTTTGTGCAGAAATCAATTTTCAGTAAAAATTCGGGAAAAATCATCAAAAATCATATTTCACCAGAAGACCCACGGAGCCAGAAGATGGGACGGAGAGGAGGCTCGAGGGGCCCTCACACACAGGTGGCGCGGCCCAGCCGTGGCCGCGCCACCCTGGCGTGAGGAGGCCCCAGCAGCCCTCTCGACCTCCCTTCTTGCCTACATAGACCTCCTGACATAATAATATCGGGGAGAGGGCGTTTTTCCCAGATAGACTTCCGCTGCGCCGCCGCCATCAGAAACCGTGATTCGAAACCAGAAACTCCGTTCTGGCACCCTGCCGGGACGGGGATTTGGAGGAGATCTTCATCACCATCATCACCGACATCACTCCATCGACCATCCATGACTCCCCCATCCATGTGTGAGTAATTCCCCCGCTGTAGGTGAGGGGATGGTAGGGATTGGATGAGATCATTCATGTAATTTGATATGAGATTGTTAGGGCATAGTGCCTAGTATCTTTATTTAGTGCCTATGACATTGTTGCAACTTGTTGTGCTTAATGCTTGTCACTTTGGGCCCGAGTGCCATGATTTCAGATCTAAACATGTTATTATTTCTATGATGATACTTGTTGTTTATGGTCTTACCTACTAGTTGTATACACATATTGTTGTCCGGAACCTGAGGCCCCAAAGTGACAGAAATTGGGATAACCGGAGGGGATGGCTATGATGTGAGGATCACATGTGTTCACCGAGTGCTAATGCTTTGCTTCGGTACTTTATTAAAAGGAGTACCTTAATTACCAGTAGTTTCCCTTGAGGCCCTGCTGCAACAGGCTGGTAGGACAAAAGATGTCGTGCAAGTTTCTCCTTGTGAGCACGTACGACTATATACGGAACACATGCCTATGATTGTTTGTACTAGGATGCTTTATCATTATTTATCTGCAATGTCCATGTCTCATTGATTTCATGAATTATCTTATCCATGCAATGCCCGTAATCCATCCCTATGCCTATAGTATTTGTTCCTACTGTTTACTACTGTTACTATTACCGCTGCTATTTTACTACTGCTATTACTGTTTCACTACTGTCACCACTATAAAACTGTTGCTACTGATAAACCATTGCGAGCAAGACTGTTTCCAGGTGCAGCTGAATTGACAACTCATCTGTTAAGGCTTACATATATTCTTTGGCTCCCCTTGTGTTGAATCAATAAATTTGGGTAATACTTCCCTCGAAGACTATTGCGATCCCCGATACTTGTGGGTCATCAAGACTATTTTCTGGCGCCGTTGCCGGGGAGCATAGCTTTATTTGTAAGTTCACTTGGTATTCATATTGTTCGCTGCAATCCTTTCATCATGGGTAAACCTCGTGATGGAAAAGTTCCTATATTGCCATCCACTACAAGAAGAGGTACGACTCTTAACACCTCTGCTGCTCTTGATTCACCGTCTGTTATGAGTAAGTTGCTTACACCACCACACCCACATGCTACTGCTACTACTTCTGCTGAGATTGAAAATACCACTGATAATTTAGATGATGCTTCTACTGTGCTTGATGAGAGTGGTTCACTAGGTTCCTTTTTGGATGCTACTATTGCTAGAGCTAAGTTGGGAAACACCACTGTTACACCTGTTAGTTCACCTGAGTCTAGGGAATGTCCTAGTGATGATTATGATGATGATGCTTATATTGAGCTTAATGATGATTTTATTGCTGAAGCACGTGCTGCTCGTAATGCTGGTAATGTTAGAGAACTTCTTGCAAGACATTCTGTTAGATATAATTTGTCTCCTGATCCTAAGTTTGCTGCTTCTCCCATAAATATTAGAGACAAGGATTATGATTTCTCTTTGGATTTATCTTACATATCTATTGTTGAGAAAACTCCTTTTTGTGGTACTAAAGATGAGAGTGCTATGGGGCAGATGAATGAGCTTTCTACTTTGAGTAATTTGTTTTCTGATGATATTAAGCTCCGCACTTACTTTGTTGCTAAGATTTTTCCTTTCTCGTTGAAAGACGCAGCTAAAACTTGGTTTAATAGCTTGTCTCCTGGATCTCTTACTAGTCCTATTGCTTTGGTTAATGCTTTCTTTCAGAAATATTTTCCTGCCACTGCTCAACATGCTGCTGTGCAGAAAATCTTTGATTTTGAACAAGGTTTTGTTCTTTAATTAGAGCTTTGCCTAAAGAACCATTGCCTAAAAATGAACTCCTTGATATATTTTATAATGGACTAACGGATGAATCTAAGTCATATTTGGATAGTTGTGCTGGTTGTGTTTTCAGGGAAAGAACTCCGGCTGATGCTGAAGAATTAATGGCTAAAATAAGCTAGAATCATGATGATTAGACTCTAGTTGAACCAATACGAGCACCAACCCCTGCGCCATCTACAGAGCCTACGCCGAAGAAGAGAGGGATGATTGAATTAAATGATGAAGTTATGAAGGAAGCTAAGAAATCTCTTAAGGAGAAAGGTATTAAGGCCGAAGATGTGAAGAATTTACCTCCTATAGAAGAATTATGTAAGCCAATCCCTCACTCATCAACTATTGAGGTACACTCTCTCCAACGCTTTGATGAAAGAGATATTCCTTATACTAAACCTCCTGATCAATGCTTAGATGAATTTGATAATTTTATTGTTAAGCAAGAAAATTTTAATAGAATGGTGCATAATCATTTGTTGGAAATTTCTAGAGCTATTAACAAGTTGCAGGATATTGTGGAGAGAACCGCCAATGATGTGAAGATACTTGTTAAACATTTTCAAATGGTTCAAACATAAATTAATCAGCTTACCAAGGTGCCAAAAGACATGCTAGTTAATGTTGCAAGAGAGAAGCAAGCATGTGAAATACGCACAAGAAGTGGCGCTGCTACTCAAGATCCATTATATCCTGAAGGACATCCTAAGAGGGTCGAGCAAGATTCTCAACGAACTGCAAGTGATGATATTCCTTCTAAGAAGAAGAAGAAGAAGCATAAAACAACTGCAGAATCATCTGATGCAGGTAAAGATCCTAACAGTGTTTCTATTTCTGATGCTGAAACTGAACCAGGAGATGCTTCCGATAAAGAAGAAGTTGAAGAGGAACCAGAAAAGATTGATAAAAATGCAAAGTACACCAAAGAAGACTTCATTGCCAACAAGCATGGTAAAGAGAGAGAACCTTGGGTACAGAAACCAATGCCTTTTCCTGGTAAGAAACACAAGTCCAAGGAAGAAGAACACTACAAGTTGCTAACAGTTGTCTAATATTGACTGATTTTGTTGTGTTGGAAATGCCTGAAGATGATAATATGTCTATTATTCTTGGAAGACCTTTTCTAAACACTGCAGGTGCTGTTATTAATTGCAATCAAGGAAAAGTCACTTTTAATGTTAATGATAAAGAGTATACGGTCTATTTTCCCAAGAAGATTGATAGGAAGAATGCTCTAAATTCCGTCAAGAATGTTGAGACCATCAGAGTTGGTCAAATTATTTGTTCAGAGCGAAAGCCCAAGGAAGAATATAAAATTGTTATGATTGGGACTATGCCTATCAAAGTTGAGGTAACATAAGCATTCTAGTGAAGTGCAAAGTTTTGCCTCATATAAAGTTAGTTTGGGAACAAGACTTGATCAACCTTGTTAACAAAGTGATTTTATATGAACAAAACTTCGTTTTCACCGCATCCGCTCCACCTCACTTATATTTACTTTCATCAATTTTTATTCCTTCAGTTTAGTTGCATGATTAAGAGTATCTCAGAGCTGCTGCATGCATAGTTTTGATTTGCTTGAAATCATTTTATCCTTGTTTTTCTGAATTTTTATCGATATGCCAATTCTTGAAAAATCCTCGAAAATAAAGTTTCTCGAAAAATTCCAGAAAATTCTTTATAAATTTTTATGTCAAAAATGGGGCAGAGAGACACCTGGGAGGGAACAGGAGGGGCTGCCACACCACCTCACAGATAGGTGGCGTGGCCCAGCCGTGGCCGCGCCACCTTGGTGTGAGAGGGGCCCACCTGGCCCCTCACTTATCTCTTCCTCCCCTGCTCTTTCTCTCTCCCAAAAACAACGACACACTCAGCTCAAACCCGAGTTCTTGCTGTTCTTCACCTCAATTTTTTGATCTCCTTGCTCAGCCCAACATTTCTGCTGAAATTTGGAGCATTTGTTCTCCAGTATGTGACTCCTCCGCTTGTCCAAGTAGAATTTCTTTTGGTGGAGTATATCTTGAGTATTTTAGCTTTGTAGGTGACAGTATAAATGAGTATGCATGCTTGTTCTATTGCTTAGAATTGTTATTTTTATGCATGTTAGCTCTCTAGTAACCCACTATAATAGTTTCCTACATTTGCTTGTCTCAAAATCATATTTTTTGAGGTTTGTTAAAAATTTCAGAAATGGAGGAGAATGCTTATCAACTCTCTCAACATGAACTAGAAGTGCATGCAGTTATGAAAGTTCACCGTGAAGAGAAGGTCTTCCCCTCACACTATCCATGCTCAGAGTTCATGAATGCTGCCGGAATTATGCAGGATTTTCAAACCTTACTCTCTAATGCAGGATTAGAACATTTTGTTGAGGGTGAACCTCCCCAATATGTTAAACTAACAATGTCTGTGGTGCAGGATTTCAGATTTAGTTGGTCCACTTCTAACCCCATGGTTCATTATAAAATTTATAACAAATCTGTGGACTTGCCTCTGGATGTTTTCTGTACAGCTATTAGAGTACCACAGTGGGGATCGCTTGAGAAGATAAGGGGACAACCTAGGCCATTGTTAGAACTATACGAGGAGATTTGTCAAGGAAGAAGCTTCACAGGAGAGGGTGGTAAAACTCGAAATATTCATTTCCCATCCATTCGATATTTTGCCTTCTTCATTACCAAATGTGTTCTTGCTAGGAAATCTGCAAGTAAATTATCTCTCCATGATCTAGCTTTTATTGCTGCTGCTTTGAGGCGTGATAGGACTTACCATTTGGGTGCCTTAATAGCTTTCCGTCTTGATGTTAACCGTGAGAAAGGGGGAATCTGTGGAGGACTTATAGCTTCACGCCTGTTAGCTTTTCATGGTGTAGTACCTCATTTTCTAGAACTGCAGTTCCCCGAGGAGAAACTTGATCTTAATTCTATGATTCATCACAAGTTTATTTCTCCTCCTGCTAGTTTGATTAATTTAACATTTGAGCTAACCTTTTTCAAGAAGACTACCTGGAGGGTAGCAAAGACTGATCGATCAGTCCGTTTGCCTGCACCTCTTTTGTTTAACCTTGATCGCAGGAGTGGATGGTCGCTTACGGAAGATGAGCTTGATGCATACATAGAGGAGCACCCGCCACCTGTGCACGATGAGGAGGGCGCCGAGGAGTCGGGTCAGCCCTCCAACATTACGAATTTCCCATATGAGCAACCTTATTATGACTATGCGCCATCAGCTTCATCTTCACGAGAGCCGGGGTACGATTACATCTATGATGACCCACCAGCCTGGGGCAGCTATCAGAATCGAAATTGATCTCCACTTAGGCCAAAAGCCTAAGCTTGGGGGGAGGTACGCCGACGATTCACTCATCTACATATCATATTTTGTCGGTCCTTTGTATATCCATGTTTCACTTTCTCTAGTGTTCTCGTTCTTATTTCCACTTTTCCAAAACACAAAAAAAACCAAAAATATTTCCATTGTTTCTCTTTGTTTGTCTTTTAAGTTTGCTACCTTTGGTTTGCTTCACTTGCTATTTTTTGTTTGCTATTTGAAAAATCCAAAAATATTTTGCTTCGTTTGCTATTTCCTTCTGCTTTTGTTTCAAAAATCGAAAACCCCAAAAATATTTGTTGTTCTTCTTCGGTTTTGCAAAGTTTGTTGCAGAGTTCAGTCTCCCGTTACTCCATGGGAGCTTGGTATTCACTTTATATTATTCAAGCCACACAAGTGAAGATCAATAATGACGACATATGACAATCCGAGATGTGGTAAGAGACTGGTATGAACTCTATTTGCTTTCATTTTTGTACATATACTCATCCATGTGGACATGCTTAGTCAGTTCATGTAAGGTATATGTTATCTAATGGATGCTTTGTAGTTCTTGCTTTCTTATGATCAGTTTCAATTTACTAATAGTCTGTAGCATGTCATGTAGACGCTTGCATGCATTGTTTTATTCATAATATGGTATGTTATTGTGGTATCCACCTCTGAAAGTTTCATTTGAATCGACTTGGCACATGCTCAAGCATGCATATGACTAAGCAAAAAGTCAATTAAGCCTCGATGATCTAAATTGCCTCAGAGTTTTTGTATCATTTTTATGCCTATATTACTTTTGTTTTGTCGCAAGCATGATTATGATAGTTATTGCTCTCTCGATTGTCGCTTCCCAGTCTTTTGCTAGCCTTCACTTGTACTGAGTATGAGCTCTACTCGTGCATCCAATTACCAAAAACCAAGTTTTCCAAAGAGTCCACTATAAATTCCTATACATGGTATTTGAAAGCCATTCCAAGTAAATTTTCATGTGCTACCTTTCAAAACTTTCAACTACTTCTCATTTTGTGCCACTGTTTTTAGCTCATGGGGACGTAGTGGTCGGAATTGCTATCTTCCATATTAAATTAAGTATCCCTCGACTAGGCAGCTTCATCTGCTCGTCATTAATTTTGCAAGGGAGCTGGTCAGACCATTATAATCAAATTCTAAAAGGAAAGAAAAAAAAGGCACTCCTCCATGGAATGTGAAAGTTGGTGGGCACCCGATGGAATCGGTTAGCCATGGTTTGAGAAAGGAAAAAGGTGGGGAGGAGTGACAAGGCTTTATAAAAGAGCACCAATGTGCCAAAATTTCAAAGAACTCGGAACCGCTCTCACTTGTTTATTATGGAAGATAGCAAGTCCCCATTGCTAGTCAGTTGACATAGAACAACCACCTCTCAAAATAAATTTTTATCTCTGTTTTACAAATGAAAAGCTCTAGCACATGTTAAATCCCTGCTTCCCTCTGCGAAGGGCCTATCTCTTACTTTTATGTTGAGTCATCATCTTCTAACTTTAAGCACTTCTTGAGAGCATAGCTGTTATTCTTAGTGTAATGTGCTTGTCCCAGAACACGGTTAATTGTGGTATAACTTTGATGCTTGTATCTTTGATATTTCTACTTCTAGTCTTCTTTTGAACTTCAGAGGTGCCTCGGCATTTATGTTTTGCTCCACAAATAAAGGCAAGCGGGATACCACTCTTTCATATCATTTATGCATATTACAATCTTGTTAGCTTCTTATTTTCATGATACTTCTTATTAGTATGTTGGCACTCTTTCATAGCTTGCTTAACTATGAGGTAGAATTAGCTAAATATTTCTTATTATGAATTGCTTGAGTACTTGATCATATAGTAAGTATATATACATCTATGAAGCAAATGTGTTCGTGAAAGTTTCTTTTATCACTCTCAGTTGTTAACTGAATTGCTTGAGGACAAGCAAATAGCTAAGCTTGGGGGGAGTTGATACGTCCAAAACGTATCTACTTTCCTGAACACTTTTGCTATTGTTTCTCCTCTAATTTGTGTGTTTTGAATACAACTAACACGGACTGACACTGTTTTCAGCAGAATTGCTCTGGTGTCTCGTTTTTGTGCAGAAATCAACTTTCAGTAAAAATTCGGGAAAAATCATCAAAAATTCTATTTCACCAGAAGACCCACGGAGCCAGAAGACGGGACGGAGAGGAGGCTCGAGGGGCCCTCACACACAGGTGGCGCGGCCCAGCCCTGGCCGCGCCACCCTGGCGTGAGGAGGCCCCAGCAGCCCTCTCGACCTCCCTTCTCGCCTACATATACCTCCTGACATAATAATATCGGGGAGAGGGCGTTTTTCCCAGATAGACTTCCGCTGCGCCGCTGCCATCAGAAACCGCGATTCGGAACCAGAAACTCCGTTCTGGCACCCTGCCGGGACGGGGATTTGGAGGAGATCTTCATCACCATCATCACCGACGTCACTCCATCGACCATCCATGACTCTCCCATCCATGTGTGAGTAATTCCCCCGCTGTAGGTGAGGGGATGGTAGGGATTGGATGAGATCATTCATGTAATTTGATATGAGATTGTTAGGGCATAGTGCCTAGTATCTTTATTTAGTGCCTATGACATTGTTGCAACTTGTTATGCTTAATGCTTGTCACTTTGGGCCCGAGTGCCATGATTTCAGATCTGAACATGTTATTATTTATATGATGATACTTGTTGTTTATGGTCTTACCTACAAGTTGTATACACATATTGTTGTCCGGAACCCGAGGCCCCAAAGTGACAGAAATTGGGATAACTGGAGGGGATGGCTATGATGTGAGGATCACATGTGTTCACTGAGTGATAATGCTTTTCTCCGGTACTTTATTAAAAGGAGTACCTTAATTACCAGTAGTTTCCCTTGAGGCCCTGCTGCAACAGGCTGGTAGGACAAAAGATGTCGTGCAAGTTTCTCCTTGTGAGCACGTACGACTATATACGAAACACATGCCTATGATTGTTTGTACTAGGATGCTTTATCATTATTTATCTGCAATGTCCATGTCTCATTGATTTCATGAATTATCTTATCCATGCAACGCCCGTAATCCATCCCTATGCCTACAGTATTTGTTCCTACTGTTTACTATTACCTCTGCTATTTTACTACTATTGTTACTGTTTCACTACTGTCACCACTATAAAACTGTTGCTACTAATAAACCATTGCGAGCAAGACTGTTTCCAGGTGCAGCTGAATTGACAACTCATCTGTTAAGGCTTACATATATTCTTTGGCTCCCCTTGTGTCGAATCAATAAATTTGGGTAATACTTCCCTCGAAGACTGTTGCAATCCCCTATACTTGTGGGTCATCAGCCTCGTCAACTTCCAACATTCTTTTTGTCCCTTCTAGAGGAACCGCAAAAATTCTTCCTGGGGCCATTGTAGTAGATGTTTCTGGGCTGTTCCTCCTCTTGGTTATTTTCTTCACGTCACTCTTCTTCTTAGAAACCTTGACAACCTCATATAAACAGCAATGACAAAGCATCAGATCACAGGCTAGGAAAATGTGTGCAGAACTAAAGAAAAAACAAGCAAACAGACAAGTACACCACCCCTCCATACAAGATAAGAGGTTCCACCTTAACATCCTTCTCCACTACACTGTCGTCAACTTCCTCCTCATCACTATCTTCATCGTCTCTAGGATTGTACTCTGAGCTCTCACCTTGTGTGATGACAGATGCTGATTCTTCACTAGTAACAGTACTACCTTGATCATTTGACTTCCTAATCATTGATACTATTGCACCGATTCCAAGGGACTGAAATATCCGGTTGTTCTGCATCATGGTCCTAGCCCTACCCATCTCATATTCAGTGAGCGGCGCTTCTTTACATGCGTAAGAAAAGGTCACCATTAGATGAATGGTTCCTCAATCTAGCATATTTTATATGCAATTAATTCCTAGTTAACTCCTAAAAGATAGATTACATAAAGAAGGTACAACTCAATTACTCATGCCAATCATATCACAGCAATGTGTTTCAGTTACTATGTATCAATGCTAAACTAGACATCATTGAGGGAGTAATATGCATATCAAGTTATCAACCAACACAAGTAAGACGCATACTAGGTAACAAGGATAGGCAGCACATTCAGATAAGTAGACAAATACAAGGAGCAAGATGCATATCAACCAACACAAGCATTAAGATGCATACAATACTAGATAACAAGGATAGGCAGCACATTCAGATAGACAAACACGAGCATGATGCATATCAGCCTACACAAGGATTAAGATGCACCCATACAAGGTAACAAGGATAGGCAGCATATTCAGATAAGTAGAAGAACACAAGGATTATGATGCATACCAATCAACTGCTTCCTCCCTGTCTTCTTGGTCATTGCTGATCTTGAGGGGATGGATATGCTTTGGTTAGGTTGACCCAATGCCTTGCAAAATAGGACATCCATGAATTCGAAACAATGAGCAAGGAATCATAAACATCCTACATCCTACAGGACAACTACAACAACCCACCTCTTTATCTTACTGTTTCCTCTTGGCTGATCGCTACGTTTCTCTCTGATTAACTTGCAAATTCCTTTGCCACTTACCTAGAGGAGAGATGCAGTTAGATAACATAACCAAAATTGCAGTGAGCATGATGAATGAGAGCATGATAACAAGTGAAGTAGAAGAATGGTACTCATGTAGATATTATGCAAAGGAATTAACATGAGCAAAATGCAAAGACTTGTTTCTGCACAAAACATTCTATTCATTCCATGAGCATGCTTTAATATGTTTCATGTCACTCATGTAGATAATTTGAAGACAGAGGATAGGAACAAGGAAGACTAATTCATTAATCTGAATTCAAATAGATAATTCATGTAGATAATTTAAAGACAGAGGACAGGAGCAAAAGCGTATATATGTTCCAATTAGCATGTTTCTATATGCTTGAATGAGCATGCTTTAATATGGTTCAGTGAGCATGCTTCTATATGCTTCAATGAGCAGGCTACAATAATTGCATATGCAGCACAATCCTAAGACAATACCATCTATTCATACAGAAATAGAAAAATGGTAACATTTAGAGATTATTCAATTACAGTGCACCAATCCTAACACAGTACCATCTATTCATTTAGATTGCAACTTGAAGCTACAGATGTATATTGATACTTTTTGCAATGATATAGAAAAAACTCGAGGAGATTCCTACTCGAATCTTGTAGTTATCAACACAATCTGGCCATAATCAACCAAATCTGGGCGAAAGAAATCAAATCCATCCATAAGAAAGCAAATGAATCCAATCTGGCCGTAAGCAACGCGCACCTAAACCCTAATCAACCCAATCCGGCCGTAAGCAATGCCGCATCCAAACAACATGGAGGTTGGGGGGTGGGGAGGAGGGGGCAGGGAGATGCGAACGGAAACACTCGCCTGAACTGAAGAGGTTGTATGGTCGCCGCGAGCTCGTGCACACTCACCGTCGCCGTGAGCGCGTGCGGCCGTGGTCGCGAGCGTCTCTGTCCCGGCCCTCGCCGCGAGCGTCTCCTTCCCCAGCGCTCGCCGCGAGCGTCGCCGTCGATTAGGGTTTGCGTCGGCCGAGGATGTGGAGGAGCGGCTGTGGTGGAGTGGATGTGGTGGAGGGGTAGGTGGAAGATGTGGTGGAGGAGCTTCTCACGTGATTTGATGAAAATGCCCCTGCTTTATCAGTTCTGTTGTGTAGCAAGGACGAGGCTATTTGCGGGTGCTCGCCGCGAGCGTCTCCTTCCCCGGCGCTCGCCGCGAGCGTCGCTGTCGATTAGGGTTTGCATCGGCCAAGGATGTGGAGGAGCGGCTGTGGTGGAGTGGATGTGGTGGAGGGGTAGGTGGAAGATGTGGTGAAGGAGCTTCTCATGTGATTTGACGAAAATGCCCCTACTTTATCAGTTCTGTTGTGTAGCAAGGACGAGGTTATTTGCGTCATTTTAGCTAAAAAGTGGACCAGATCCAGATCTAGAATTCTTGGCGGGAGAAATAGGAGGGAAATTTGGGGGGGGGGATTAGGAGGGAAATTTTGGGGGGAAATAGGAGGGAAATTTTGGCACTATTCTTTTTTCCATTTTCTATCGATTAAAAATGTGAAATTTGGTGAAGTGGATATGAACAATGTTGTCCATAGGAGTTTTCAATTTTACCGTGTAGAAAAGCCATTTTCCATTTTCGGAGTGCCGAAACTAGGGTTTTTTGTGAAGCAACTACCAAAACTAGGTTTGATAACAGGAGCCCATCAATTTTCAAAAGTACTAGACCACATTTTATGTACATTTCACCAATAATTTGCATGTCATACCATTTGTGTGTATTTTTCAACATTTAGGCAACTTTTTGCCGATTTAGTAGGAACGGAGCCCGATTTGAACTGCAGGTGCCTCATAGTTTGCTCATGATTTTATGAAAAAATCATTTTAAGATGCAAAAGTTATTATTTCATGGGAGATCCATGGAAATATTTGCATTATTCCACCCCTAGGTAAGAATGGTAGCGCCGGCCATTTTGGCCGCGTTTTGAAACAGGCGTAACGGATTCAAAAAAAATCAAAAAAATACGAAACTTGCGCACTTTGTCATGTTTTGTGGCCTAGCATCTAAGAAAAATAAAAAACTTAAGATATTGCAAGTATCTTGAAAAAGTGTTCTCAGAAATGAGCTACCTTGTACGAAGATTCATGGGTTTTAGGGCAAACAACCATTGTTATGGCCACGTGCATGGCATAGTTTGTTATTTTTTTTTCCAAAATGGGCACACATGTGCATCTTAGAATGGCAAACAATGTTGTCCAAAGGAGTTTTCAATTTTATCATGTAGAAAAACCATTTTCCATTTTTGGAGTGCCGAAACTAGGGTTTTTTGTGAAGCAACTACCAAAACTAGGTTTGATAACTGGAGCCCATCAATTTTCAAAAGTACTAGACCACATTTTATGTACATTTCACCAATAATTTGCATGGCATAACATTTGTGTGTATTTTTCAACATTTAGGCAACTTTCTGCCGATTTAGGAGGAACGAAGCCCGATTTGAACTACAGGTGCCTCATAGCTTGCTCATGATTTTATGAAAAAATCATTTTAAGATGCAAAAGTTGTTATTTCATGGGATATCCATGGAAATATTTGCATTATTCCACACCTAGGTAAGAACGATAGCGCTGGCTGTTTTGGCCGCGTTTTGAAACGGGCGTAACGGATTCAAAAAAAATCAAAAAAATATGAAACTTGTGCACTTTGTCATATTTTGTGGCCTAGCATCTAGGAAAAATAACAAACTTGAGATATTGCAAGTATCTTGAAAAAGTGTTCTCAGAAATGAGCTACCTTGTACGAAGATTCATGGGTTTTAGGGCAAACGACCAATGTTATGGCCACGTGCATGGCATAGTTTGTTATTTTTTTCCAAAATGGGCACACATGTGCATCTTAGAATGGCAAACAATGTTGTCCATAGGATTTTTCAATTTTATCAAGTAGAAAAACCATTTTCCATTTTCGGAGTGCTGAAACTAGGGTTTTTTTGAAGCAACTACCAAAACTAGGTTTGATAACTGGAGCCCATCAATTTTCAAAAGTACTAGACCACATTTTATGTACATTTCACCAATAATTTGCATGGCATACCATTTGTGTATATTTTTCAACATTTAGGCAATTTTCTGCCTATTTAGTAGGAACAGAGCCCGATTTGAACTGCAGGTGCCTCATAGTTTGCTCATGATTTTATGAAAAAATTATTTTAATATGCAAAATTTGTTATTTCATGGGAGATCCATGGAAATATTTGCATTATTCCACCCCTAGGTAAGAACGGTAGCGCCGGCCGTTTTGGCCGCGTTTTGAAACGGGCGTAACGGATTAAAAAAATCAAAAAAATACGAAACTTGCGCACTTTGTCATGTTTTGTGGCCTAGCATCTAGGAAAAATAACAAACTTGACATATTGCAAGTATCTTGAAAAAGTGTTCTCAGAAATGAGCTACCTTGTACGAAGATTCATGGGTTTTAGGGCAAACGACCAATGTTATGGCCACGTGCATGGCATAGTTTGTTATTTATTTTTTCCAAAATGGGCACACATGTGCATCTTAGAATGTCAAACAATGTTGTCCATCGGAGTTTTCAATTTTATTGTGTAGAAAAACCATTTTCCATTTTCGGAGTGCCAAAACTAGGGTTTTTTGTGAAGCAACTACCAAAACTAGCTTTGATAACTGGAGCCCATCAATTTTCAAAAGTACTAGACCACATTTTTGGTACATTTCACTAATAATTTGCATGGCATACGATTTGTGTGTATTTTTCAACATTTAGGCAACTTTCTGCTGATTTAATAGGAACGGAGCCCGATTTGAACTGCAGGTGCCTCATAGTTTGCTCATGATTTTATGAAAAAATTATTTTAAGATGCAAAAGTTGTTATTTCATGGGAGATCCGTGGAAATATTTGCATTATTCCACCCCTAGGTAAGAACGGTAGCGCCGGCCGTTTTGGCCGCGTTTTGAAACGGGCGTAACGGATTAAAAAAATCAAAAAAAATACGAAACTTGCGCACTTTGTCATGTTTTGTGGCCTAGCATCTAGGAAAAATAACAAACTTGAGATATTGCAAGTATCTTGAAAAAGTGTTCTCAGAAATGAGCTACCTTGTACGAAGATTCATGGGTTTTAGGGCAAACGACCAATGTTATGGCCACATGCATGGCATAGTTTGTTATTTGTTTTCCAAAATGGGCACAGATGTGCATCTTAGAATGGCAAACAATGTTGTCCATAGGAGTTTTCAATTTTATCATGTAGAAAAACCATTTTCCATTTTCGGAGTGCTGAAACTAGGGTTTTTTGTGAAGCAACTACCAAAACTAGGTTTGATAACTGGAGCCCATCAATTTTCAAAAGTACTAGACCACATTTTATGTACATTTCACCAATAATTTGCATGGCATACCATTTGTGTGTATTTTTCAACATTTAGGCAACTTTCTGCCGATTTAGCAGGAACGGAGCCCGATTTGAACTGCAGGTGCCTCATAGTTTGCTCATGATTTTATGAAAAAATCATTTTAAGATGCAAAAGTTGTTATTTCATGGGAGATCCTTGGAAATATTTGCATTATTCCACACCTAGGTAAGAACAGTAGCGCCGACCGTTTTGGCCGCGTTTTGAAACTTTTGACGCAAGGAAAATAAAAAATTGTTTTTTGTGCAAAGAAAAATAAAAATTACCAGAGAAACTTTGTTTGCCATGCCAATATGCACACATGTGCATAATATGGGGTCAGATTAACAAACTACTATACCTTTTTTACAGCATATTTTTGTTAGGTGATTAAAAAGTGATACATTTTTTATTCTACCCTCTCTCCAGCCAATCACATGACCAGGATACGCCTCCCACGGATCAGCTTTCAGATCATCTGAACCGTCAAGACACACCATCCGACGCCCCTGGTTCCTCTGAGGAATCCAAACCCTAGCCCACCACACTGCCTCCCGATCCAAACCCTAGCCCGCCGCATTCCCCCACTCTTCCCCCACTCTCTTCCCAGCGTGACCTCCCCTCTCTTCCCCCATCGATCTAGTGCGTGGCTGCCCCCACTCGATCCGGTGCGCGGCTGCTCCCACTCGATCCTGGTGCACGGCTGATCCCCTCTCTTCAGGTGCGTGCTCCTCCTTCACTTAGGAGATTGCTTGCGGCCAGATTCGATTTCTGTTGCGTGTTTAGTTGCGTGTTTCTTGCGGCCAGATTCGATTTCTTATGGACGGATTTGGTAGATTAGGGTTTAGATTAGGGTGTAGCATGGACGGATTTGGTACATTTGGCCGATTTGCGTGTTTCTTGCTGCCAGTTTCGATTTCTTATGGACGGATTTGGTAGATTAGGGTTTAGATTAGGGTGTAGCACAGACGGATTTGGTAGATTTGCGTGTTTCTTGCTGGCAGATTCAATTTCTGTAGAGGTATAGGATTGCCAGCTGAGAGAGGATGGGTTCTGGTAGCTTAATTCTGGTCTGATGTTTTAATTCTGGTAGCAGATGTACATGTCCTCTGTAGATGAGGAGGAGGCGTTGACGTGCTGATTAAGCCTTTGATAGCACCATCCATCAATCTATCTATCTAATTAATGGAAAACATCTAGAGTTTCTGTTTATATATTGTTCCTTCCAGATTGCTACAATTTCTTAGTATTACTTGCGTGCAGAGAGGTTTCTTAAGCAGATGTTGCTTACATATATTGTATTTAGAATGATGGGCACCATCCATCAATCTATCTGTCTTAAGCAGTTTCTGTTTACTTGTTCCTTCCAAATTAGAATGATGGGTTGTACATACATTGTGTTTAAGCACGTTTTAATTAGTACTGGCTGTGGAGGAGCTTTGATTTCCATAGGATCATGCCTGTGTTTATCCAGCTTAATTGGGATACAATCAGGACAAGGATAAGAAAAAGGATCAAACAGAGAGTGCCACCTCACTTAAGCAACTTGATTGAGTGACACTTATTTAACAACCCAATTAGCATATGCCTTTTAAGTGCAAACAGAGAGGACATCCATACCTTGCATCTAAACATTTTTTGTTTTGTTTTTAGTGAGAATTTAACACTTGTGATTTAAATAGTATGACCAATTGGTATGTTGTAGTCAGCTTTGAGGTTGATTGTTCAATAGAGCATTCATAAATTCTTTCAGATTCATATGTTGATTTGATCATAAAGCTGTATATTGAACATTAAAATAAATTCATGGAGAAACTTATTTTCAGCATGTTTAATTTGGTCTTCCTATTGCCATCTGGCTTATGACCATGGATAATTCATACATGTTTCTTCCTCTGTTTATTAGGTGACCATGGATGATGACATCATCGACCTTGTTTCACTAAGTGGCGATGAATCTGGTGGAGATGAAGCTGGTGGAGATGATACAATTATCTGGCGAGGTCCAGACGCGGAGGGACCTCTGGAGGTGTTTGACCCATTCTGCTGCTATGGCAACATAGTTGCGTTGTCCGCTTCACAAGCTCAGTTTCTAAGAAATAGAGTTGCTGAGATGGAGCCTTACATACCTTACTATGTTTGCACTCTCAACGAAGCCATGGTTATTGAAGACAAAGCAAAGATGGTACATCCTCTCTCACAAATATCATTTCTTTCTAGTCTACTTTTTTTCTAGTCTATTCCAAGTGGTAAATCTGTGCTACATTTCCATTTGTAGTACTTCACAAAGGATTTCAGCAAGCTGTGCCTCAGCCCATATTCATCGAAGATTGGAATATGGGTGGAAGTGTACAACATGGGGCATGGAGACTTTGCTCTTGGTGAAGTCCTGATGAAGATGAGCAAGGGCAAGGGCAAGGACAAGCAGATCATGCTTACATCATTCTGGTGCAGTATAGTGCAGAAGATGGGGATGAGGGCAGGACAGATCTACCTGTTCTGGTTCCGCCGCACTACTAGTGTTGTAGGAAGAGGTGTGAGGATCTATCTTGAGAGGGTCATGTAACTTTGTTGCTGATGGTCTAGGTTGGTTGCTGCTGGTGTTCTGGGATGGTGCATTTTGCTGTTGGTGTTCTGGGATGGTGCATTTTGGTGCTCTTGGTTGGTTGCTACTGTCTGGGATGGCAGATTTTGGTGCTCTTGGTTGGTTGGTGGTGGTCCAATGTTGGCTAGGTCATCTTTGCTAGTTGTAAGTATCTATGTTGATGAATTATCCTAGTAGTAGTAGTACTCAAGGAGTATGCAGTACACCAGCTGGTTTGGACCTAATTATGTAATTATATTGTGTTGAACTACTATGCAATGATCCATCTGGACTTCTATAATCTGCATTTGGATTTATGCAATGTCTGTTGTGCTCACTATGAACATGTTTTCTATAATCCATTTGCATTTCTTGTGCTGACTTTGTTTAACAAAAGAGAGAGGGAATGACACAGACAGTTTGTTAGAGAAAAAAGAGTTAGGTTATGTATAAAAAATTCTGAAACGTAGGTCTTACAAGATCACTATTGTAGCTCAATGGCAATGCCCAGTTTGTCTGTTCAGAGGTGCTGGGTTCGAATCCCAGTCCTCTCAATTTTTGGGAAAACAATTTGTACTTGTATGGAAAAAAGAGAGAAGTTAACATATAAAATGTCTTAACTTCTACATCTAACAAGATCACTTGTATAGCTCACTGGCAATACACAGCACAATATAGCCAGAGGTTTTGGGTTTGAGTCCCAGTCCTCACATTATTTTTGCTACACAACACAGAAATATACCACACAGCACAAATGCATCTCAAAATTTTACCGCAATACAAAGAGGTTCACAGAAATGATTTCAAACATCATCACACAACATATTTAACAGGGAATACAAATGCATCATGATCATTAGCTCACAAACACTAATCTGTGCTCTCTGGTTTCAAAATGGAAAGCAAAAAACAACAAATAGACCACAATTTTGCTTCACAGCCAATACCACATTTTTGCTCACAAACACTAATCCAGTTCAATTCACAGCAAGAATAACAACAACATCCAGTTCACTTCACAGCCAAGACCACATTTTTGCTTTGCAACCTCCTCTCAGGATCCTCCTCTCTGCTTATTCATTTCAGCAAACCAAGACCTGAAAACCAAAGCAATGAACTTGCTCAGAAGTGTACATGATCCAATATGCAAAGCACATTGCCAAAATGGCAGGAAGCAAGATATAATTTACCTTATTCCAAAAAGCTATTCATCATCATCATCGAGATGAAAATTAGGAACTCGACGAACTGTCCTCTTTTCTTCATCGTTGCTACAATACTGATACATTGTATGATCAGTCTCATTTTCTTCACCGTCCTCATTTTATTCTCCACCAACTACCTCCACCCTTCTTTTCTTCATGCCTTCGACAACCGCGGCATCAATGAGCACACGTGCTTGGCCCCTTCGCGCTCTGGTTAGCACATTTGCATCATTGGGTCGCACCAAAGCTGTGGTGGAGCCATCTTCATCTTGATATGATAGTCCACCATCACCGGGACCCTTCTTGATATCAGCTTCGGCCACACTCCAGAGATGCCTATGTTGGAATCTTTGGACCACTCGCCAATCTCCACGTAAGCTTGTGTCTGGCAAATAAAATACCTTTGTTGCTTGTGTTGTCAGAATGAATGGATCATTCTTGTACCAGCACTTTGTAGTATTAATACTCTTGAAATAGCCATCATCTCTGAAACCCATCTTCTTCTTACTACCATTATCAAACCAGACACATCGAAATAAGACGACCGACTGATGGACACCTAAGCTAGAGGTGTACTGCAACTTGATGATGCTTGTGAGCTGACCGTAGAAGTCAATCAACTCACCATCATGATCTCCCTCAGAAACGAATCCGCTATTTTGTGTCTTCCGGTTTTTCTCATGGTCAACAGTGTGGTATCTGTCGTGGGGATGACTTATGGGGGATGCCACGTGCTGAGCTATTTGCCGGCTGGCGTCCCAGGAGTCTCCACGGCTCAAAGATAGGAAGACCGGTTCCGCCTGGAGG
The DNA here is from genome assembly GCA_007115705.1 of Dactylis glomerata. Taxonomy (NCBI): domain Eukaryota; kingdom Viridiplantae; phylum Streptophyta; class Magnoliopsida; order Poales; family Poaceae; genus Dactylis; species Dactylis glomerata. The sequence goes on along the minus strand of QXEO01000550.1, from coordinate 7,064,843 downwards.
GCCGGCTGTGCCAGCAGCCGGCTGGCGATTCCATCGAGGAAGGCCGGAGCCGGGCGACGAAGACAAGAACCCCCCAACGGCCGTTTCGCCGAAAGTGGGCTGGCCCCGACAAGAGCGACAGAGGCCAAGGACAGGAGTGACGAGTGCCACGACCAAGTCCAACCAATCAGCGACCAAGGACCCTTCCCCACGATAGGATCCAAGGCAAAAGGGAAGGCATATGCCTCCCAGATGCTGGTCCCGGGGGAAAGGTGCTTTATAAAGCGAAGCTATCAGAGCAGGGCGGAGGGATCACGCCAAGGACGCCACTGCCGAGGAGCCGGCAGCCGGCCGAATCGTTACCCAACCTGTAACTAGGCCCCTGCCTATATAAGGGGGCCTGGACCCTTAGCATAGGGGAGATCCGATCTTCTTCTTCCTCCTCTAGCCCGAACAGCTCGAGGAGCATTGTAATCGATACTATCTAAGCAATACGAAGCAGGCAGGAAGTAGGGGTTTCACCTCCACCCGGGAGGGCCCTGAACCTGGGTAAACCGTGGTGTCTCAGTAGGCATAATCCCGTGCCAGGCCCCTCGTCTCCACCGTTGAGCCCCTCCGGTAAGCCTACCCATGGCTACTGTCTCTAAATTCCCACGACAGTTGGCGCCCAGCATGGGGCAAAGCGCAGCGGCGAGCGGAGTCAAGTTCCGGCCGGGACCCTCCGGCGAGAAGGTCGCCTCCGGCCTCGTCTGGAGGTTCGGCACCTTCGACTGCGTCAGCGACAACTTGGCCCACTTCAAGAACGGCTTCGGCAATAGCGGCTCCTTCCTCGACGTCGGCAGCCACCGCTTCTACGTCGCCAAGCCCTTCCCGGAGGAAGTGACCGGCGTCTTTGACTCCCTCTGCGACGGAGGCTCGAGCTGCGGTGAAAGCAGCAGTCTTGGCGCCATGGTCGAAGTGATGGCCCTGGGAGAAGAGGAGGGCGGCGACTCTCTGCGCCCCGAGCGCCCGTCGCCCGGACGCCTTCTTCCACAGGAGCAAGATGCTCCACTCCCAGAGCAGGACGCCCCGGACGTCTCCGTGGTGGACCTGCGCGCTCCCCTCGACCGCGTCATCGACCCCGCCCGGGTCGCCGAGGTCTTGGAGCGGACGCGTCTTGTCCTCCTCAGCAAGGTGGCTGAGGACGAGGCCAACCAGTGCCGCGCGAGTACCACGCTCAGCGAGTTCTACGACGTGCATGGAGACGCACCGACCGAGCTCGCTCGCGACCTGCAGCGCAGCTTCGCTACCGCCGTCCCCAGCCAGATCCAGCGGTCGCCATCGGCAAGCCGGGGCCGCGGAGGGCGCGAACGAGGCGGCCATGTCCCGAGCGGCAACGCCCAAGGCCGCCGCGTTCAGCAAGGTGGCGGAGCAAGCAGGCCACGCCAGATCTCGGTGCCAACGCCAGGGTCGGAATCCCAGGCTCGCCCATCGGCACTGCACATCCACCTGTGGCTTGACCACGCCGAAACGCTCCCCAGAGGATCTGCTAGCTCAAAGCGAGCGGCTTCTGACCAAGGAGGCCCGGGGGCTGCCGGAAGCGGTCATGGGCGCAAAGAGGGCAAATACACCCTCGATGTCGCACTTGATCAGCCGTGTAAGTTTCACACCTCCCCGGGCAGGGAAGCGACCCACTCCATGCGTCAGTGCCGTTTCATGAGAGAGCTGGAGCAGCGCGCTCGGCAGATCCCTGGTGCGTCGCAAGCGCAACCGGCTGGAGGTCAGGAGGACCAACAGCAAGGCCCGGCTGGGGGCGAGCCGGACCAAGACGATGACTTCCCGGCGGATGTTGAGCAATATCATATCTTCATTACCCCCGGCAAGGATAAAAGGAGCGACCTTTGGCACGAGGCAGAGGTGAACGCCGTAATGCCTGCAGAGCCCCAGTTCATGCACTGGTCTGAGGCGGCCATCACCTAGGGGCGCGAATACCATCCGCGGCTAATGCCCAGCCCTGGAGAATACGCTCTGGTTCTGGACCCAGTTGTGTGCTCTGATACGCACATGTGCCGGTTTTCCCGCGTGCTCATCGACGGCGGTAGTAGTATCAACCTTCTTTACCGAAGCTCTCTGGAGAAGTTGGGCATCCCGCTTGCTCAGCTGAAACCGAGCCGGCTCACCTTCCATGGCATCGTGCCTGGGCATTCTTGCACCCATTTGGGTAAGGTACAGCTGGAGGTTCTCTTCGGAAAGAAGGGGAATAGCCGCCGCGAGCCTATCTGGTTCGAGGTGGTGGACATCAGCAGTCCCTACCACGCGCTGCTTGGCCGTCCAGCCTTGGCCAAGTTCATGGTGGTGCCACATTACGGCTATCTGAAGATGAAGCTCCCAGGACCCAGAGGCGTGATCACTGTCACGGGAAGCTTCAAGAAGTCCCTAGCCTGTGCAAAGGAGAGCTCGCAACTGGCAGAGGCACTGGTTATCGTCGAAGAGAAGCGGCAGCTCCTACATCGCGTGGAGCTGGCCCAGCAAGATGTGCCGGTTCGCCAGTCGCCGATAGAGCAGTTCAAGCCAGCTAACGACACCAAGAAGATCCTGTTGGATGAAAGCGATCCATCCAAGTACGTCATCATCGGCACCGGCCTTTCTGCTAAATAGGAAAGCGAGCTCACCAGCTTCCTCCGTGAGAATCGGGACATCTTTGCGTGGTCTCCAAAGGACATGCCAGGTGTGCCGAGGGAGCTGGCTGAGCACTCACTCAACGTCAGGCCAGATGCCAAGCCGGTCAAGCAACCATTGCAACGCTTTGCAGAAGAGAAGAGGAAAGCTATTGGCGAGGAGATCGCCCGGCTCCTTACAGCCGGCTTTATCATGGAGGTGTTCTACCCTGATTGGCTTGCGAACCCAGTCTTGGTCCTGAAGAAGAACAACACTTGGTGAATGTGTATTGACTACACCAGCCTCAACAAGGCTTGCCCCAAGGATCCATTTGCGTTACCATGCATCAACCAGGTGATCGATTCCAGAGCCGGCTGTGACCTGCTATCCTTCCTGGACGCCTATTCAGGCTAACACCAGATCCCGCTCTTCCAGCCGGATCAGATCAAGACCTCCTTCATCACCCCATATGGAGCCTACTGCTACGTTACCATGTCGTTCGGCCTAAAGAACGCTGGAGCCACTTACCAGCGAACCATGCAGCGATGTTTGCAGGGGCAGATTGGGAGGAACGTGCACGCCTATGTGGATGACGTGGTGGTGAAGACCAAGCAGAGTGGCACGCTCCTGGACGACCTCAAGGAGACTTTCGCTAACCTGCGGCGCTATCGCATGAAACTCAATCCTGAGAACTGTACCTTTGGTGTGCTGGCTGGATAGCTCCTAGGTTGTATCGTTTCCCAGCGAGGGATCGAGGCTAACCCCTTGAAGATAAAAGCCATCGAGGTCCTAGAGAAGCCCACCCAGCTCAGAGATGTGCAGAAGTTTGCTGGTTGCTTGGCCTCGCTTAGCCAGTTCATCAGCCGGCTCGGGGAGAAGGCCATGCCATTGTACCAGCTGATGAAGAAGACAGACCACTTTGTTTGGTCCCAGCGCGCTGACGACGCCTTCAACGACCTCAAGCGAGCCTTGTCTACCGCGCCAATCTTGGCTGCGCCGGCTCCGCGAGAGCCAATGCTGCTCTACATCGCGGCTACTCTGCGAGTCATCAGCGTCGTGATCCTGGTGGAGCGCACCGAGGAAGGCAAAGAGCTGCCGGTTCAGCGCCCGGTGTACTACCTGAGTGAGGTGCTCACTCTCTCCAAGCAGAATTACCCGCACTACTAGAAGGTCGCGTACGGCGTGTACGTGGCGGCCAAGAAGCTAAAGCACTACTTTGAGGAGCACCCAATCATGGTGGTGAGCACCACTCCGCTCTCGGAGATCATCAGGTGCAAGGACGCGTCGGGAAGAGTGGCCAAATGGGCGATTGAGCTTGCAGCTCATACTATTCAGTACAAGCCCAGGACGACGATCAAGTCGCAGATCATAGCGGATTTCTTCGCTGATTGGGGAGAGCACCAGTACCTGCCGTCGGCTCTAGACTCCACCCACTGGCGCATGCACTTCGATGGCTCCAAGCTGCTCGGGGGCTTGGGAGCCGGCGTTGTCCTCACCTCTCCTAAGGGAGACAAGCTGTAGTACGTGCTGCAGATGCACTTCCATGCGTCGAACAACGTCGCCGAGTACGAAGCCCTGGTACATGGGCTCAAGATGGCCAAGCAGATCGGCATCAGGAGGATCCTCTGTTTCGGAGACTCCGACCTAGTGACGCACCAGGTCTCAGGGGATTGGGACGCCAAGGACACCAACATGGCCTCCTATCGCTTCTACGTGCAGCAACTCAGCGGATTCTTCGAGGGCTGCGAGTTTCACCATGTCCCCAGAGCAAACAACGAGGAAGCAGACCGGCTGTCCAAGATCGGCTCCACCAAGCAGGATATCCTAGCTGAGGTGTCCCTAGAGGTCATCCACAAACCGTCTATCAAACCTTCGCCGGAGTCCATATCCATCTACGTGCCTGGAGATCCAGCCCCGGCTCAGGTACCGCCACCGGACCCGGGGGCTGCCATCTCGGGGCTGAAGGAGATAGCCGGCCAGCCCAGCGCGGTCGGCTCGACGAAGGTCAAGGGGACTGCCGGCTCCACGCCCGCTCCCCCAGCCGGACAATCAGATGAAGCCGACACAACGACGGACCCGGGGGCTGCTGATCCTCTGGTCGCCAGTGTCTTCCACATACAGGAGATACCTTCCTGGGCGGAGCCATTCTCCAACTACCTCATCACTGGGGACTTGCCGCAAGACGAAGCGGAAGCTAGGCGAATTCAACGTCGAGCTGGGGCGTACACCATCATCAACAGTGAGCTATACAAGCGCAGCGTGTCAGGCATCTTCCAGAAGTGCATCGAGCCGGAAGAAGGGATAGAGCTGCTAAGAGAGATACACCAAGGGGAGTGCAGGCATCACACATCTTCCAGAGCCTTGGTGGCCAAGGCCTTCCGCCATGGATTCTACTGGCCAACGGCCAAGCAAAATGCAGAGCGGCTGGTGAAGCAGTGCAACGGTTGCCATCGCTTCTTCAAGCACAGAAACACTCCAGCGGCAGCCCTCAAGACCATCCCGCTCACCTGGCCGTTCGCTGTCTAGGGCCTGGACATGGTAGGGCCATTCAAGACTGCGCCCGGGGGCTTGACGCATCTGTTGGTTGTTGTGGACAAGTTCACCAAGTGGATCGAGGCCAAGCCAATCAAAAAACTTGACGGCTCGTCCACAATCAAGTTCTTCAACGAGATCATCACAAGATATGGAGTTCCCCACAGCATCATCACCGACAACGGGACAAACTTTGCGAAGGGAGTCTTTGCTGATTACTGTGGCCAGAAAGGCATCCGGTTGGACTTAGCGTCAGTGGCGCACCCTCAGACAAATGGGCAAGTGGAGATGGCAAATGGGCTGATCCTGGCCGGCATCAAACCAAGGCTGGTCGAGCCTCTCGAGCGCTCAGCCGGCTGTTGGGTCGAGGAGCTACCCTCAGTGCTCTGGAGCCTGCGCACCACTCCAAATCGTTCTGTCAGCTTCACCTTTCTTCCTGGTCTATGGAGCAGAAGCGGTGTTGCCCACGGATATCGAGTTTGATGCGCCCAGAATCATCCAGTACACAGAGACGCAAGCAAAAGAGGCCCGTGAAGATGGTGTCGACCTCCTCGAGGAGGCACAAGAACAAGCTCTGGCCAGATCAGCGCTCTACCAGCAGCAGCTGCGACGATACCACAGCCGGAAGATTCGCCCGCTCACGTTTCGCGAAGGAGATCTCGTACTCCGGCTGGTCCAAGGCACCAAGGGCATGCACAAGCTGTCTCCTCCCTGGGAGGGACCGTTCATTGTCAGCCGGGTGCTGGGCAATGGGGCATATTACCTCATCGACGCACAAGAACCCAGAAAGAACAAGGCAGATAACTCTGACAAGGAGACCGAGCGTCCCTGGAATGTCAGCCTCCTAAGACCTTTCTTCTGCTAAGGCAAAAGCTTGTACCCCGAAAAACGTGTCAATGAATAAAGGAAAATGGAGCGGCTAGCTACGGCCGGCTCCAAGGAAAACACTTCGTGTATGTTTTGCTTCCTGCGTTATTCACTTGACTGGCAGCCGGCTCCGGGCACCGAGCCACAGCCGGCAGCCCCGAAAAACGATTGACTTCTCGCCAGCCGGACGAGTACTACGTATGAAGAAGGTCTCGAGCCCAACCTCCACCTTCCAGCTCCGCGCAGCCGGACGGATAGGAGCCGGCAGGCCACATGCGAAGGAAAGCCGCAGAGCAGAACCGTAAACGATAGAAAAAACGCTCAACCAGGCGTTAAGGGCAGTGTCTGTTAACTAAGCGTTGGCTAGCACGAGTCGGGGGCCCGATAGACTGAAGTACTACTTCTCACTCTATGGCACGCTCCCACCCTAGGCTGGCATTCGGCTGCCGGCCCAAGGGAGACCAACCGGCACCAGGCTGCCGGTTGGGGGTAGAAGGGCCGAAGGGTGGGAAGATTAAGGAAAAGGTTGAGGGAACCGAACAAAGGCAAAGCCAGCGAATGGTTGATAGTCACAGTCTCCCGACGCTTGGGCTAAGAAGCCACGCCCAAGAGGTTCGAAGCTAGAGCTACCTCGCTTGGCGTTGGCATCATTCGCGAAAAGTTAGTTTTGAGCTAGCTATCAATCCAGCTACCCCAAAACTCGGGGGCTAGGGGGAAAGGGAATCTGCCCTCAAAAGTAGGCCGGTTCTAGTACCTCGTCGGCTATCCGATTAGTTGGCGCTGTGACATGATCGGCAAACGAGCAATAAAATCGCAACCTAACACGCGCAAAGCAACGGCTAGAGCCGGAAACCGGGAAATCTACTCCAACCGCAGCAAGGAACGTGCGAAGGCCCGAGAAAAGAAATGTGCCGGCTCTGGCCCTCGCCCGAGCCGGTACAAGATTCAGTCACCGTTCCATCCGCGCTGGAGCCGGAGCTAGTCCGCCCTTCCCAGAGCCGGCCAGCAGAAGCACCGCTCCTTCTGCGCTAAGGCTGGAAGATCTTGCCCGAGGCGTCTGCGCAGGACAGTGACTATCGTAGTCCCTACCTACGGATTCGCATCACAATGGTGTCAAGCAGAAGACATTTGCGTGATGGCAAAGCACACAGTGAAGAAAGACATTCACATAGCAAAGATTTGCAGGAAATTAAAAGAGTTCTTAGTCATATGGTGAGCGGTTACATAACGAAGGCCACGCTAAGGGCCGAAACAGCAAAAAGACTCCCCCTCCTAACCCCTAGACTCCTGCTGACGATGCCGCTGTCAAGAAGGGGTCTTCGAGGGCGCTCGCCGATCACGGCCAGGGGGAGTAGGCGTGGGCGCAGCCGGAGCCGTCGACGACACGGATGCAGAGGACGGGTGACCTGGCGCGGTGGGTCAGGATGAGAGACCATCCCCGCTCCAGGCCATAGTCGGTGAAGAACCGCTCCCACCCCTCGGTGAGGTAGCTCTTCCCCTCCTCGTCGTGGAGGACCTCGACGTCGTACAGCGGCTGTTCGCTGCTGCCATCTTCAATCATGAAGCTCGTTGGGGGGTTCTTCCCCATCGTGCCGATGAAGCTGGCAGGGAGCGGAAGGCGCTCCTTACTCCCGGCCAGCAGGGGCACCATAGCAGTGGCGAACCCGTGCTTCGGGACGTAAGAGAGTCGCTATTTGGTCGGCGGGCGCGGCAGCGGCGTTCGCACCTTTTTGGCGGCCGCGCTGGAGGAGCTGCCGACACTTAGGCCAGCGAGACCCGGAGGGGCGGCCCCGAATGCCATCGCGGCACCGACGAGGGCGGCCACCGCCTCCAGGGGCGCTCCAGTGAGACCGGTGACGGAGGTCGCGGCCGCGGGGACTACGGCACCGCCGGCGGCCGCAGCAACGGTCCCACCGGGGGCCGCGATGACGGCGGTGGAGCGGCCGGCCCCGAAAGGCTCGGCGGCGGCCGCGGCCGCGAGCACTGCCAAAGTTTTCTTGTTACGGCTGCCTAGCGGGCGGCCGCGCTTTCGAGGCACTAGCGGCGTCGCTGCCAGGCCTCTGGCTCCGTCCTGACCTCTGAGCGGGCGACCACGCTTGTGCCCGCCCGGCCCATCGCCGGCTCCGGCCCCGGTACCGCTGGCTGCTCCGAGCGACGACATCCAGATCGATGCGGGAGTGGCAGAGGCGACGGTTTGATGGGGCGAGGGAATGGAGGCGCTCGGGAGTGAAGAAAACCCTCGAGAGCTCTGAGATTTAAGGGCTGGCAAGACATGAAAAGCCGAGCCAGTTTAATGCAATTAAATTGTACGCGTGGCGCTTCGATGGGACGCGTCGCTGACGCCAGCCCGGTTTCGTTACATGACGTTTACCGGAATCATGACGGTGGTGATTCCGAAGTCAAAATGACAAGACTAGCCACTGGCGCGCTGCGCCGGCCGCCGCGTGGGAACAAGACCTGAAGCGGCGCAAGTTCCTAGGAGGCAGCACGCCGGCTCGCAGCCGCCAGCCGGGTCGCATCTTGGAACCGGCTTGTCTCGAGACGGCCGGGAGAACTCTGCAAGACTCAACCCCGATGATTAGAGCGACCGAGCCGGACCAGAAATCCTGGGACTTCGATAAGAGCGAGCAAGACTTCGGCGAGGAGAGGAACCCGCCGAAGCCCCATGCTAGCCCATGAGACTTCGCCAGTTTCGGGGGCTAGTGTCGTGGGGATGACTTATGGGGGATGCCACGTGCCGAGCTATTTGCCGGCTGGCGTCCCAGGAGTCTCCACGGCTCAAAGACAGGAAGACCGGCTCCGCCTGGAGGGCCGGCTATGCCAGCAGCCGGCTGGCGATTCCACCGAGGAAGGCCGGAGCCGAGCGACGAAGACAAGAACCCCCCAACGGCCGTTTCGCCGAAAGTGGGCTGGCCTTGACAAGAGCGATAGAGGCCAAGGACAGGAGTGATGAGCGCCACGACCAAGTCCAACCAATCAGCGACCAAGGACCCTTCCCCACGATAGGATCCAAGGCAAAAGGGAAGGCATATGCCTCCCAGATGCTGGTCCCGGGGGAAAGGTGCTTTATAAAGCGAAGCTATCAGAGCAGGGCGGAGGGATCACGCCAAGGACGCCGCCGCCGAGGAGCCAGCAGCCGGCCGAATCATTACCCAACCTGTAACCAGGTCCCTGCCTATATAAGGGGGCCTGGACCCTTAGCATAGGGGAGATCCGATCTTCTTCTTCCTCCTCTAGCCCGAACAGCTCGAGGAGCATTGTAATCGATACTGTCTAAGCAATACGAAGCAGGCAGGAAGTAGGGGTTTCACCTCCACCCGGGAGGGCCATGAACCTGGGTAAACCGTGGTGTCTCAGTAGGCATAATCCCGAGCCGGGCCCCTCGTCTCCACCGTCGAGCCCCTCCGATAAGCCTACCCATGGCTACTGTCTCTAAATTCCCACGACAGTACCGGACCCCGTCAGCAATGCATGTAAAATAAAGTCTTACCTGTCTATCCGGTTTGCATGCCAAAGCAAAGAGGTCCTCACTAACCTTCTTCTCCTCATGCAGGTTTCCAATCTGCAAAAACAATAAAGGTGATCAATAACACACATAGAAATCATGTGGCAGATGATTCCAAGGTAAAACATCTCACATGAGTCTTAAACCACTTAGCAAATCCCTTTGCTAGCCATTTATTAACATTGATATCACCATCTTGCTGCCTCAACTCTTCCTTGCACAGCCTGCGATGACCAACAAGAATGGTTAATTCAAACATCAGACATGAAAAAAAAGATGTTTCTTCCAACCTAAGAAAAATGCACACAAGAGTTGATGTACTCGATATATGGCTGAACCTCAGGGCAACTTCTGAGCACATACCAAACCATCTTCTCATAGTCATCACCGACCTCCAAGTACTGTGACCCTCCGAGAAAGTGCACACCATGGTTAAAAACAGATACTTCACCAATTGGCGAATCATCCCGCTCTCTATTTCTGCCCGGGCGATTCCATCTTGTTTCCACATCGTCAAAGTACCTCGAGCAAAATGTCAAGCACTCATCAATGACATATGCTTCGGCAATCGATCCCTCGGGTCTGGCCGTGTTCCGCACATAACGCTTGCATGTAAGCAGTCTTCTTTCTACCGGGAACATCCAACCATACTGTACAGGGCCTCTAAGCATTGCCTCTCCTAGTAAATGCATGGCCAAGTGAACCATCACATCAAATAAAGCCGGAGGGAAAATTTTCTCAAGCTTGCAAAGTATAACTGGGATGTCAGCTTCAAGTCTTTGCAGCACATCCATCTTCAGTGTTTTGCAGCACAACTCTCTAAAGAAAATTCCAAGTTCAGCAACCGCTTGATATATATCCTGATGCATCATTCCTCGCAGGCCTTCCGGTAAAACCCTTTGGAGTAGGATATGACAATCATGGGTTTTTAGTCCTTGAAGCTTGCATCCATCAGCAGAAACACATTTTGCAAGGTTAGCGGCGTATCCATCCGAAAACTTCACCACTCTTATAAATTCACAAAATGCAATCTTTTCTTCTTTAGTCATTGTATACCATGCTTCTGGCATTTCAAATGAATCTCCACCTTCAACCGGCCGTAGATGCAATTCTTTTCTTATTCCCATGTTTTCTAGATCTAGCCTGGAATTAACCGTGTCCTTTGACTTTCCTTCAATGTTCCGAAATGTGCCAAGCAGATTGTCACATATGTTTTTCTTGATGTGCATTACATCGAGATTATGCCTCAACTTCAGATCTGCCTAGTATGGTAGGTCCCACAAAGAAGAACTCCTGCTCCAACATTGACCATCCTCACGCTTCCTTTTCTTTTGAAGCTTCCCTGGTCTCACATCCTTGACCTTCTCAAGTTGTTGCTGCAGCTCTTCTTTAGTGAACTCCGCTGGCTTCTCGCGGGTTTCAGTTTCTCCATTAAATTCTTTGCTTCTCCACCAATGATGGTTTGGAGGAAGAAAACGGCGGTGCCCGATATAGCAGATCTTGTTTCGGATTCTCTTCGAGCAAGGGTCTTTGTCACAACGCACACACGCCTGATAACTGGTTGTGATCCTCCCCGACAAAGTGTGCAGTGCCGGGAAATCATGGATGCACCATATGATTGTAGCACGTAGAGCAAACTTTACGGGGCTCAGGGCATCATACGTAAGAACACCTTTCCAGAGCAGTAGCAGTTCTTCTATGAGGGGCTCCATAAAGACATCAAAATCGTTTCCCGGAGATTTTGGACCCGGGATCAGTAGAGCCATCATGAAGTTGGACTGATCCATACAAGCCCATGGTGGCAGGTTGTAGGGCACCACAAATACAGGCCACATGTTGTATGATGTGCTCATATTGCCGAAGGGATCAAAACCATCCGTTGCAATGCCAAGTCTTATGTTCCTTGCATCAGCGGCAAAACTTTTATGTTTGTCGTCAAAGTCCTTCCATGCTTTTCCGTCCGCTGGATGGCTGAGTTCATTATCCACTGGTTGCCGCTTGACCTTGTGCCACTGTACCTCCACTGCTGACTTCTTGGAAAGGAACATTCTTTGCAGCCTTGCAATCAAGGGAAAATGCCTCAACACCTTCTCCGGTATCTTCCTTTTCCCATCTGCATCCTTCCAACGAGAGGCATCACATTTCGGGCACTTGTCATGCTTGGCAAACTGCTTGCGAAACAGGACACAATTATTTGGGCAGACATGGATCGAAACATACCCAAGCCCCAATTTCCGGATTATACTCAACGCTTCATCATAATGCTTGGGAACAGAGCTATTGGGGAATTGCAAGTTCAGAAGGTGGAGTATCGCATTGAATACAGCATTGCTGATCCGGTAGTAAGACTTGACATGGAGCAACTTCACGGTGAATGTAAACCTTGAGAATTTACCTCCTTCATGGGCTGCACGCTTTGCCTCCTCTAACACCTCAGCAAACATTGACTTTTGTCCATCAACACGGTCTTCAGTGTCATACAGATCCTTGAATAGGTCAGGAATCCTGTCATCTTCATAGCCATCCTCCTCTAACCCAGCATTCTCTTGCAGAACATTTTCTACAAAATCCATGGTATCATCATTATCACCGTGTGCCCCTGCATCTGGTTCAGCATGTGAAGGATCATCATCTAAAGTTTCTCCATGGTGGATCCATCTATCATATGTGTTGGCCATTCCTCTAAGGAGCAGATGATCTTCTACTGTACCTTGAGGTAGTTGATAATGGTTCAGGCATTCGCAGCATGGGCAAAGAATGGCAACATCCTTGGCAAAAACTGTGCGGACATGTTGCATAAATTCTTCCACTCCCTTCAAATGTTGAGTGGAAAGCCTTCTAGCTCCACTAGTAATCCATCTTCTGTCAGCCATCTGCCAGCAGCAAGGACAAAAAAATCAATGGGATATATGAGGTTGCCTCCTTCTAGTAGCAAGGACACAAAAATTAATACAAAAATTGGCTATGATAGAAGGTGCAAAGGGAATAAAATTTACACTTGAGTTTTTTTGTCAAGTTCATTGGAGAATATTTAGCACATCACATGCTCAAATAGCTAATCCTAACATGATAGGTTCCTTTCTGCCTCTTCTTTTGTGTTTTGCATCCTACAACATGAATATTACTTGAATAATATGAATGTCTACTATTATTCAGTGATGCATTATTCAGTGAGGAATATTATTCAGTGTTGCATTATTCAGTGAGGAATATTACTTCACTCTTAGAAGATTCTGCGGACTATTTATCACTACCATCAAGTAGTATTAACTATAAAATATCAAAATGAGATGAACAAATACATGTACTGTGAATCACTTCCAACAATCCAAGGAAAAGGCATACATTTATTCAATTTGCTCATAAATTTATAGTAAAGGCATACATTTATCCAATGTTTCTCTAGAATCCAAGCCTGTAACTCGAATTTGAGGAGAAATACTAGTGAACTCTTACAAAAAAGGGCAGAGAGGAGAGGGGTGCAGACCGGGAGCTCGTCGTGGAGGGGGGCTCATGGTGGCCGAGGGGCGTGGCGAGCGGGGGCTCGTCGTCGAGGGGGCGCCGGCAGATCCATTGTCGAGGGGGCGTCATAGATCCGCCTCCTCCTCTGCCTCCGGTCGTGCGGCTACCTTCACCGTCGGACGCCTCTGCCACTGGCCGCCTTCCCCGTCCGCCTCCGCCGCTGGCCACGTCCGCCTCCTCCGCCGGCCCCGTCCGCCTCCGCCGCCGACCCCGTCCGCCTCTGACTCAAAATTTTGCTAAGTCCTAAGTCACACACAGGCTCGTTGGGCTGCTTTGTTATCCAGATACCCTAATATTCTTACTATATAGAAAACATACCTACATCCTAACACAAAAACTACTCTAGCTCGTTGGTACGGTGCCAGTTAACGGATGGCTCAGTCGCGAGTTCAAGCCCCCCCCAGCACAAGCTTTTTGCCGATTAATTGGAGCGGGAGTGGGCGCAGTACAGGTTGGGCCGTTGAGCGGGCGCAGTGGACGTTGGCCTCTTAGCAGGCACAGTATAGGTTGGGTCGTGGAGGTTGGGCCGTTGAGCGGGCGCAGTGGACGTTGGCCTCTTAGCGGGCACAATATAGGTTGGGCCTACAGCTTGCGAGTGGACCAGGTCCCATATGTCAAATTAGGTCAATAGGTCAACATGTGTTTACTGTCAGTGGGTCCCATCTGTCAGTGAGTCTAAACTGAGTGTTGAAGGTGACATGTAACTAGAATGTGACACCTAGGAAAGATACATAAGCAAAATTGATGACCTGCCCTCCTTGTAATATTCTTTTAAAATTATCATGACCGTTATGACGACCTATTTTCGTCGTAAGCGGCACCGGATAAGGTCTGAAACTGCATGAGTTTGGTTATGATGATTTTGTGCCCACTGGGTTATGATGTTTTTGGTTCAAATCGTCGTAATTTTTAGGGCTGGTGGCCTCCCCAAATAGCCCATGACGATCTAGTACAGAATCGTCACTACTTTATGACACTTTTCTCTAGGGTCATGATGAAAACGTCATTAGTCAACACATTTCTTGTAGTGTTCAGAAGGTGATGCCTGCTAGCTTCGCGATAGCTTTGGACAATTTATAGGGCGCCTCGTCCAGTGCTTTGCTTTGCACCAGCAGCAACCTGAAACCTGCACACAACACAAACAAATACTTTGCTCCCAACTTACGATGAGGTTGTTAATCTCACCGGTTTGCTGTAAACAAAGGAATGAGCGTATCGAGTGGAAAGCAATAGTAGTATGCGAGAAAGTAAACAGTGTGAGTAAAAGTAAATAGTAATAGCAATATAAAGGAAATTGGACCAGGGTCCATAGTTCACTAGTGGTGTCTCTCCATAAGATAAATAACAACATGCTGGGTAAACAAATTACAGTTGGGCAATTGATAGAATAAAGATAACGTGCATATGTCAAGAGGATCACTATGAGATTTACTCTGGGCATTACAACAAGATACATAGACCGCCATCCAACTGCATCTATGACTAATAATCCACTCGCGGGGAATCATCCGAGGACCCCTTGAGTATTAAGTTGCGAACAACAGATAACTGCACTAAGCAAGGTGTGTAATGTAAACAAAGCGAATGTCCTTAGACACAAGAATGTTGATTTCTCCCTAGTGGCAACAACACATCTACAACCTCAGAGGTTTCTGTCACTCCCCCAGATTAAATAGAGGCATGAACCCAACTATCAAGCATAAATACCCCCTCTTGGAGTCACTAGTATCTACTTGGCCAAGATAGCTACTAACAACGGAGAGCATGCAAGATCATAAACAACATAGAGATAACATAAGATAAAATTCACAACATCAACTTAATCATAACACCAATATTCATCGGATCCCAACAAACACAACATGTAGAATTACATAAAGATGATCTTGATGATGTAGGGCAGCTCACAAGATCTAAACATGAAGCACATGGTGGAGAAGACAACCATCTAGCTACTGCTATGGACCCATAGTCCAAGATAGACTACTCACTCATCGCCCCCGGAGGCAAGTATGGCGATGAAGAAGACCTTCAGTGGCGATTCCCCTCTCTGGCAGGGTGCCGAGAAGAGCTTCTGGACCCTCCCGATCTCGGGTCGACGACGGCGGCAGATCGCAATGTGTTTCTGAAAAATTGATCAGGTATTTAGGTTTTTCCCATCGGGAGGAATATATAGGCATAAGAACGGCGTCAGGAGTGGGCCAGGGCAGCCTCACCACTAGGGGGCGCGGGCCAGGGGTTGGCCATACCACCCTAGGGTGTGGCTGGCCCGTGGCTCCCCTCTGTCTCCTCTTCGGTCTTCTGGAAGCTTCGGTAAATATTAGGAGGTTCGGCTTTTGTTTTGTCCACTTTTGAGGAATATTTCCTGTGTAACTTTTCAGAAACACAAAAACAGCAGAAAACGGGGAACTGGCACTGTGGCATCTCGTTAATAGGTTAGTTCTGGAAAATGCGTAAAAATGCCACGAAGTGTAACAAAACATAAAGCAAATGGTGTAAAAACAAGCATGGAGCATAAAAAATTATAGATACATTTGAAACGTATCATCTCCCACTTTTCTGCAATAACTTGTCAGAAAAGTTTGAGCAAAAATCTAACTTCAATATGCTCAAAATCGAGAAGGGCAACATCATATTATAGATTTGAGCATCTTATAGATTTCCATGTTCTTTACAACAATAGATCTAAAAATACTGTTAGCTAACTATACACATATTCATTCCAACTTTCCTGCAACCGGTTTCTTGCACGAAATAAAGATAACACTCTCTTCTCTTTCTCAGTAGTACTCTTATTTGCGGCTAGATTGAGCCTGAACCAATTTTGCTTTGGAAGGATTGTAATAGTATTTTATTTTGCATCATGATTGTGCCGGTATTCTACTTAAGAACTGCAAGATTCCAGTTTTAAGACAATATATTATCCACACTTCAAAAAATCCAAGTATCCTTAAATCAAACTGCTTAGGACAATATTAACCATTCTGTAAGAAAATTGAGACCTAAAATTGTAATTTTCTTACCTGCAAGGTTTAGATCTGTAATCTGCTTCCATCTCGATTTTCATCATTTCTTCTGCCTGTCCCTTTTTTAAAGTTGTATGCTCTCCTGATCATTTGCAATGACCATGTTCAGTAAACTGGAGTAAGAGAAACAGAAGATGACATAAGTTTAGGATTAAAAGGTCACTACCGAGGTTCACATCTGCATTTCTTTTCTGTTCGCGGGCTATCCGTAACTTCTTTAGGTGTTCTTCTTTCTTCTGAGAAGACAATCGACCATAACAATTCATGCCAGTGCCTTGATTTTATGCGTAAGTGTTAGTTAGTTCTTTGAAAGGGGTGCTCTCACCCGGCAAAGATTCGCTGACATTCTTTCTCATCTGGTAGCAGTGAAAATGATCAGAGAAGATATGTCAAACATGGATGCGGAGGAGATGAGAGTTAGCAAATGCATGGGAAGCTTGATTCCAGGGACACACGGCGGAGATATTGGTCCGGGGGACACAAGGCGGCGACGTTGGTGCCAATCGTTGGCCAGGAGGATGGACGTTGGGGACTTATTTCTTGCCTTTCTTGATGTCCCTGATTGGTGTGTGCATTGAGCGAACACAGTGGAATGACATTATTTCTTTCCTTGTTTGCTTTCCATGATTAATGTCTGCATTGATAGGTCGTGGTGAGATGATTTCATTCTATTTTTTGCTTTTCGATCCAGATTTCTCACTAAGCGGTGGCATCGAGGTGTAATTTTTTCTTTCCGGTTCAGATTTTCCACTTAGCGATGGCATGGAGATGTAATTTTTTGGTTTTCGCCTCAGTGTCCACTGTGTACCATCGGATTCATATTATATGGCCCAGATCTTCTCAATGTTTGATGTCAAACGCGTGTTTGATGACGACCTACCGTAAACTCCCATTTAATAGTAAAGATCTGTACTGTACTGGTGCAGGCTGAGTTAAACTTGTATGCAGAATTGGGGCTATGGCCTACGATGACCATGTATATGCATAATTGCAGAGTAGATAATCTATCATCTGCCTTTGTAACAGGAACCAAGTAGAGTGCCATCGAGTCTGCCCCCAGCGTCTCAATCTGAATACTCGCATACATCGCGGCGTTCGGTGCCACCAGCCGGTAGCTCTCTGGCACCACGCCTTTTACCGCTAGAAGTTCCCGCTCTGGTGCCTGGGGCTCGGGCTTGCCGCTTGCATCGTTCTCATGTAGTGCCCAGCTGTTCAGGAAGGCGGCGGATGCCTCACTCCCCTAGTATCCTCATGACAAGACGCTGGTTTTGATCGAGATAACGAGTCCCCATTCTATTTATCTCCCCTCTGGTCCTGGGATCGATGTTTTCCCTCTCTCAGATTAGATTCTTTCTTTGTTTCAGAGATTGGTATTTTTTCTCCTTCCCGATCATCCCGCCGATGTGATGGCGGTTCAACTCGATTTGGTCACACGCGAGTGGCCTCCTGGGCGGCAGTCATCGCCGTGCGCGGACGCGACGGGGACTTGGGGTTGTGTGGCTCGGCCAGGGCCAGGCGGAGGAGGTGCAATGCAGCCAGGGGCGCATCCGCGGGTGCAGCCGGTCGTGGCCGTTGGCAATGCGCTGCACGAACGCGCACAGACGCTGCCATGGCCAACATCTTGAGTTCGCGGCGACCTGGCCAACGGAGACCTTCGCAATGACGCGATGGGCACGGCCAACAGCGGTGCCGCCTCGACTACGTCGGCGACGAGCACTTCATAAATCAAGTTCTTCGTCCGTTCTTCCGGAATCGGGATGGTCCGTGGCATACCAGGTGTGCATCGCGGCGGTACCGTGATCAACGGGCTCACCGGCGTTCCGTCTCCGGGGGCCGGCTTTGGCTTTTAGGACAATATATTATCCACACTTAAAAAAATCCAAGTATCCTTAAATCAAACTGCTTAGGACAATATTAACCACTCTGTAAGAAAATTGAGACCTAAAATTGTAATTTTCTTACCTGCAAGGTTTAGATCTGTAATCTGCTTCCATCTCGATTTTCATCACTAGTCATTAACCCGTGCACCTGCATGCGCTAGCTATTTTTTTCTAAAACATAAGATAACTTAAAATACTGTTATTTCTACAAAGGCATACTATATTTTCATATTGACTTCAAATAGAATTATAGGAACATTTGTCGTCAATCATTTTAGAAATGGTATCCCTCTACACCATTTCTTCTAGTGAATTTGACATTAGCAATTATGGAAAATTTTGGTAACAAAAGTTATTTGCATGAAAACATAAACTAATTAATTTTTTAATGACAAATATATGAATAGAGTCTCAACTATGCAAGGTAATAAGAAGTTTTTTTCTATGACCACAGATGCGACAGTGACATGATGTAAAATACAATGTGTTGTTGTTTTGGATTAACAAATTTGGTCAGAACATAGGCCAAAAATGTGATACTACGCCTTTATGACCATAGTTTAAAAAGAAATTGCTAAGGTACCTAAGAATCCAAGAAGAAGAAGAAGAAGAAGAAATGTAGAAAGCTAATTTTCTGATACTCCTTTATGCCCATAGTTTACAATTTAATGAAAACGGAGTGTGCATGCTTTGAAGTGGATCCGAATTTCTTAGTAAAATTTAATGGTCTACAAATCAGAACAACAAAGGGATGGCTAGTGAAGATGAGGCACGTGGACCAACCTGGCAATAGGTGTCAGTTTGTCAGAGTACAGACAACAAAGCCTGTTAATATATCACCGCTAAGACCGCATAATCTCTCAGCTAAGAGTATAGACGAACATATTAGTCTATAAGTTAAATAAAATGTCAGCTCAGAGAGTTTTTTCCACGGGAGATTCTACTGTACAGTAAAAGGGTTCCTATATACACTATTCTTCCAATCCTCCACACATTTCACGTTACTCCTTGCCATATAAAATGTACCATACTTTTTGCATGGTTGCCATTTGTAAGTATTAAAAATTTCAGTTTCAAGGAATCGCATAGCTTAGGGAGAAATTAAACATACCCATATAAATTCCGAAAATGGCAGTGAAGACACTGGTGTGAGGCTAATTATAAAATAAAGCTTATTCAAGAATGCTCTGGTTTCAATAAATAATAAAGCTTATAATGAGAAAAATGGGTGCAGAAGACACTGGTTCTAGATCTCTCATTATGAAAAATAAAATTCAATACATCTGGTCTTTCTATCATATATTAAATAAATCAACATTTCCTCACATGTTTCCTTAAATCCTTGTTTACCCATCATGCCAAGCATAAATGCCCTAGCATTTCCTCAGATGTTCCTTTAAATTCTTATTTACCGTCCATCCTTGTAATTACCAGTTCGACAAAAAACATAATAAATTTGCAACAACAATTCCTGGTTTGAATGTGCTTACATACTACAGAAATTGAAGGCTTGCATATATAAGACCCCATAAAAAAGGGAACAAAGAACCTCACCTCCGATAGTTAACTTTCAAGTATCTCGATAATGATTTGGTAACTCTTTTGTAACAAAAACTCCTGGTTTCTTATCTCCCTGAAATAAATTTGTCATGGTGATTAGGCCACTACGAACCATGTATTGATCTACTCATCCACATATTCTATGCAACATCGGTGTATTCCAGGCTCAACTGTCACAAAATTTCATCCAACTCTAGCTTGCGTGCTAGTATAAACTATAGTAAGGGCCTGTAGGGAATGATACAGCTATATAGGGTGCAAGGAAACAACGGATTAATTAGGAATCACACAAAATTAGGAATCACACAGAGATAACCCCTGCGTGCCTGCCACAAACCTGATTTAAGCTATGTTGATTGAATAAGCTATAAACCGGATCGAGTTAAGGAAAATTTATTGGAGCAATATATGCCCACGGGTTCACCTGAGAAGCCAACACATCTCCATCGGGAGGAGTATGGATTAGGGAACGATGGTGAACTGCGTCACATCTCCATCGGTAGGAGTAGGGATTAGGAAACGATGGTGAACTGGGTCAGCTTGGATGGGTGACAATGGTGTCGCTGGTGGTATGGCACAGTGACTTGTATGTTGAAGACGATCACGGGAGGAATCCTTTGACATGGGAATAGCGTGGCAGGTTAGGTCTCGTGATGAGATAGATGGAATCGTACTCCAGACGGACATTATGGTGACGGGAGATATCTTGGCGGTTCATTTTAGATCCAAAGGCTAATTACTAGTTAAACGTGAAAATTAACGTGGAGGCTTGTATGGTACCTCCAATTAGTAAAGGACCTGACTACCTGGCGGCGCCGCACAGGACGCTACCCTGTGCGGCGGCTTGCATGCAGTGATGGAGCGCTCCTTTCTCTGCACATACGTCTGGTGACTTCTTTAAATTCAAACTTAGAAAAGTTTTATCTTTCAAACCGTTCACTCGATTGATCTTCTTTCAAAACTAGCTTTCTCGCGTCGAGATGTTCAAAACTAAATATCAAATCGATATGTTTTGACAATATTTTTTTAATCCATAATTACCAGATTATCATCACATGATTACCAGATTATGTACTGCTTAGTTACCGAAATCCAGATCATGCACTATAAATTATGCACCAACTTAATGACTGATCATACAGGTGATATTACCAACCAGATTGATCTAACGTGATTATCATATTAAACTAGCATAATTATAAGACTATTTTGGAGTGTCATCCAAATTCCAATCCAATAAAATTAGTCACCAGGTTAGACCACAAATCCATAATTCATACAGTAGCTGCCAGATTAATTAGTCAGTATTATCATGCTATTCCTAGCAGAGAAAAAGGCCAACAATCATAATTACCCGTTAATTAGTCATAGTTATCAGATTATCACAACAACAGCTACCAGATTATAAACATCTAAATTTGCGAAATTTGTAGTGTTAGTAGTGGCAGCTAGTTACTAATTTTACAGTTCCTAGTTGCTAATTTCCTATTACATGATTGCAAAAAAATGGTTACCCATGCAAAATCCACAAAAATGCACTGCAAAGGGGATCGAGACGAGGGGAAAATAGTGGCGCTGGCAGCCTCCTCCCTGCTGTGGTCGGCGTTGTGCAGCGGTCCGCGCTGCACTGGCGTGCAGGAGCCCTCCCACGCCGTGCTCGCCGACGGCGGCTTCTTCTCCAGCTCATCGGCGGCGGCGAACCCTTCACCGAGACGGACCTCCTTCCTCGCGCTCGGCGGCGCCGGCCTGGCTCGCGCCAGTCAACGGTGGCCTGGAGGAGCCCTCCCCGCGTCGCGCTCGTGGCTCATCCACGAGTTCGTCGGCGGCGGCAGGACCTTCACTCCGACGCGCCACCTCCTCCCGCTCGGCGGCACCGGCCTGCCTCGCGCCCGTTGACGGCGGCCTGGCGAAGCCTACGGCTGCTCCTCCACGAGCTCGTCGGCAGCGGCGGGGCTTTCAACCCGACCCCCACCTCCTCGCGCTCGGCGGCGCCGGTCTGGCTCGCGCCCGTCGATGGCGGCCTGGCGGAGCACCCTCGCGCTCCACTTGTGGAAACTCGAGCTCGTCGGTGGCCTCCCTGGTGCGTAACGTTGGGAGCCCCCCAGCTGCCCACACATGGTGCTCACCGGCGGCGGCGACCCCCTGCAGCGTGCTCTCTGCATCCTCATCCTCCCCGTATTCCTCTCCAGCGACCCTGCGGCATGCTCTCCCGCGAGTGGCTCTGCGTTTGGTGGCTATCTCCGCTCGGTGGAGAGAGAACGAGCTCCCGAGTCCCGATTTTGTGGCCAGGAGGTGTCGGGAGATAAGGATAAGGTTGGTGGGTGCGGCACTTCTCTTCCCTTAGATAGAGGGACACGAATCTCCAACAACCGCTGCACAGGGATATTTCCGTGCGGCGCCTTATCGTATCATTTCCCATTAGTAAATATAAGATATAAGATTTCTTTTGCCTGTCCCTTTTTTAAAGTTGTATGCTCTCCTGATCATTTGCAATGACCATGTTCAGTAAACTGGAGTAAGAGAAACAGAAGATGACATAAGTTTAGGATTAAAAGATTACTACCGGCATTTCTTTTCTGTTCGTGGGCTATCCATAACTTCTTTAGGTGTTCTTCTTTCTTCTGAGAAGACAATCGACCATACCAATTCGTGCCAATGCCTTCATTTTATGCGTAAGTGTTAGTTAGTTCTTTGAAAGGGGTGCTCTCACCCGGCGAAGATTCACTAACATTCTTTCTCATCTGGTAGCAGTGAAAATGATCAGAGAAGATATGTCAAACATGGATGCGGAGGAGATGAGAGTTAGCAGATGCATGGGAAGCTTGATTCCAGGGACACACGGCAGAGATATTGGTCCGGGGGACACAAGGCGGCGACGTTGGTGTCAATCGTTGGCCAGGAGGACAAACGTTGGGGACTTATTTCTTGCCTTTCTTGATGTCCCTGATTGGTGTGTGCACTGAGCGGACACAGTGGAATGACATTATTTCTTTCCTTGTTTGCTTTTTGTGATTAGTGTCTGCATTGATAGGTCGTGGTGAGATGATTTCATTCTATTTTTTGCTTTCGGTCCAGATTTCTCACTAAGCGGTGGCATCGAGGTGTAATTTTTTTCTTTCCGGTTCAGATTTTCCACTTAGCGGTGGCATGGAGATGTTATTTTTTGGTTTTCGTTTCAGTGTCCACTTTGTACCATCGGATTCATATTATACGGCCCAGATCTTCTCAATGTTTGATGTCAAATGCGTGTTTGATGACGACCTACCATAAACTCCCATTTAATAGTAAAGATCTGTACTGTACTGGTGCAGGCTGAGTCAAACTTTTTTTTTGAGATAACAACTGATGGTATTTCAATAATGGCGAAACCGATTACAAACGACTCCACAAAAAAAGGAAAATACATTATGGTCCCAGACTTTTGCAAGAATGACCTCACACTGTACTTCCAAAGCACCATCAAGCCCATCGTCCTCATCGTCACCAACCAAGTACATGTACCGGATCCAGAAGTAGCTCATCTTCACACACCATCAATCCACCGTCGCCACTATCGCCACAATGAGCTTTGAACACCGCAAGAGTGCCCACCCCGAGGGGTGAGAGCTAAGATCCTTTTCCAGAACATCAGGCAGGCAGGAGATGGGGAAGACAAAGCAGTACCTCCAATCCAAGATCCCCGAGTAGTAGGTCCCAACCACCAACGTCACGTCGAGCCGCATCCTCCCCTCGCCACCATGGCCGGCTAGAAGAAGCTTCACGCTGCGATAGTCGCATCTCAAAAAAGACCATAAACAACCCTAACGAGGAAGATGGCGGTGCCATCCCCTTCCACTCCCTCGCCACCACGGCCAGCCAAGGGAAAGGCAACAGCATCAGCAGCCCTCCGACACCCGAACAGACTCTAGAAACTCCACGGCCACGTCGAAAGACGATCGCGCTTGGAGAACCCACCCTCCCCAGATCCGTAGATCTGAGAGGAAACTAGGCCAACAGCTCGCCGGCGCCGCCACATGTGGCCTTGCTGAAACGGGGATCGAGCTCTGGCTCTCTTATTCTGACGCGACGTCGCCCCCACCATCTTGACAACGTCCCCCGAAGCCTTGCTAGGATCCAAGCCGAACCGCTACCCAGCGCAGCAGGAGAAGGTCCCCCGCCGCCGCCATGCCCCCGGGCCTTTGCCCGGTGGCGCCACCGGCGGCGGCGGCGGGAGGGGGCTGGTGGAGTTGTGGCGGCTAGGGTTGGGGGCGGGAGGAGTTGAGAGGCTCTAGAGGAGTTTGTTGGTTTTTTAGGCTGAGTTAAACTTGTATGCAGAATTGGGGCTATGGCCTACGATGACCATGTATATGCAGAATTGCAGAGCAGATAATCCATCATCTGCCTTTGTAACAGGAACCAAGTAGAGTGCCACCGAGTCTGCCCCCTGCGTCTCGATCTGAATACTCGCATACATCGCGGCGTTCGGCGCCACCAGCTGGTAGCTCTCTGGCACCGTGCCTTTTACCGCTAGAAGTTCCTGCTCCGGTGCCTGGGGCTCGGGCTTGCCGCTTGCATCGTTCTCATATAGTGCCCAACTGTTCAAGAAGGTGGCAGATGCCTCACTCCCCTAGTATCCTCGGGACAAGACGCTGGTTTTGATCGAGATAACGAGTCCCCATTCTATTTACCCCTCCTCCGGTCCTCGGATCGACGTTTTCCCTCTCTCAGATCAGATTCTTTCTTTATTTCTAAGATTGGCATTTTTTCTCCTTCCCGATCATCCCGCCGATGTGCTGGCGGTTCAACTCGATTTGGTCACACGCGAGTGGCATCCTGGGTGGCAGGCATCGCCGTGCACCGACGCGATGGGGACTTGGGGTTGTGTGGCTTGGCCAGGGCCAGGCGAAGGAGGTGCAATGCAGCCAGGGGCGCATCCGCGGGTGCGGCCAGTCGTGGCCGTCGGCAACGTGATACGTCTCCAACGTATCTATAATTTTTGATGCTCCATGCTTGTTTTTACACCATTTACCCGATGTTTCGTTACACTTCGTGGCACTTTTATGCATTTTCCGGAACTAACCTATTAACAAGTCGCCAAAGTGCCAGTTCCCTGTTTTTTGCTGTTTTTGTGTTTCAGAAAAGCTACATAGGAAATATTCTCGGAATTGGACGAAACAAGTTCCAGAAGTCTTATTTTTCCCGGAAGCTTCCCAAAGACCGAAAGAGAGCCGGAGGGGGGCCAGAGCCCGCCCTCACACATAGGTGGCGCAGCCCAGGCCCTGGCCGCGCCACCCTGGTGTGAGGAGCCCCTGGCTGCCCCCTGACGATGCCCCTTCGCCTATAAGAAGCCTCGGGACGGAAAACCCTAGAGGAGTCGGCAAATTTCCAGAAAGAGTTCCGTAGTTCCGCCGCCGCCACCGACGAATTTCGGGGGACAGAAGTCTCTGTTCCGGCACCCTGCCGGGATGGGGAATTGCCCCCGGAGCCATCTCCATCGACCTCACCGCCATCTCCATCAACCTTGCTGTCTCGTATGATGAGGAGGGAGTAGTTCATCCCCGGGGCTGAGGGCTCTACCGGTAGCTATGTGGTTCACCTCTCTCTCCCATGATGTGATCTTTATGTGATCATGAGCTTTGTATCATGTTGAATAAGTAGATGTTACTCTTCTTCATTATGTGTACTCTAGTGTGTTATTAAAGTAATCTATTCCTCCTGCCATGGTGTAACGGTGATAGTGCGTGCATCATGGTGGTACTTGGTCTAGGCTACGATTGTGATCTCTTATGGATTATGAGAATAATTATCACTATGATAGTATTGAAGTGATCTATTCCTCCTTTCATGGTGTAATGTTGATAGTGTGTGCACCGTGTTAGTACTTGGTCTAAGTTGCAATAATATCTATCTTGAGTTGTGATTTGATTTGGATATCTCTATGAGTGGTGTTTGTCAAGTACTTGATGAACTTTGAGGAGTGCTTCGTAGCCCTACGCAATGATTAGTGTTATTCAATAGGAGAGTAATTCAGAGTACCTTAGTGAAGAGAAGTTATCTATTGGTTCAATTATGTTATATTTGTTGGGAGTGTGTCCACTAGTGAAAGTATGATCCCTAGGCCTTGTTTCCAAGCATTGCACACCGTTTACTTCCTATTTTGTTACATGTTTGCTCGCAGTGATATTTATTTCATATCGCGTTTACTACTTATAATCATCACTACCGCTTGTATTTCATTATCTCTTCACCGAACTAGTGCACCTATACATCTGACAAGTGTATTGGGTGTGTTGGGGACAGAAGAGACTTTCTGTATCATAATTGTAGGGTTGTCTGAGAGGGATAGCTTTGACCTCTTCCTCCCTGAGTTCGATAAACCTTGGGTGATCCACTTAAGGGAAACTTGCTGCTGCTCTACAAACCTCTGCACTTGGAGGCCCAACACTGTCTACAAGAACAGAAGCGTGTGTAGACATCAAGCTCTTTTCTGGCGCCGTTGCCGTGGAGGTAAGGTAAAAGGTACTCGCATCCTCCTGTGTGAGTGCTCGAAGTTATTTCCTTTAGATTCTGCAATTACATCTTTTTGTTTCTTATTTTTATTTTCACTAGTTAGGCTTAATGGAAAATAAAGAGTTCTCTAGTCTTTTTCCTGAGTTTAAATATGAAGCGTTTGAAGAGAAAATTGAAAAACCTTTGGAGCTTAATTTGCATGCTAATAGTGTTGTTAGTATAAATGCTTTGAACACCGTTGTTGCTAATGCTATAGAAAAGTCTAAGCTTGGGGAAGCTGGTTTTGTTAAGCATGATATTTTTAGTTCCCCAGCTTTAGTGGAGAAAGTTTGTTCTGATAATATTTTATCTCCCATATGTGATGTTCCTTCTTATGATGATATGTTTGAAGAATATGCTTTGCGAAATAGTTGTTCTTTAGCTTGCGATGATACTAAACCTCTAGTTTATGATGGCTATGATCATGAGTATAATATTTTCAGTTCACCTACTTTTGAGGAGAAAATTAGTTATGATTACAATATGCCTCCTATTTATGATGATTATGGTGATAAGAATAATTATTCTATTGAATTTGCTCCTACTACTATTGTTCCTGTGGTGAGTATTAATTCTTTTATGCGTGTGGCTCATGATAGGGATGCTTTATGTGATAGTTATATTGTTAGTTCTATTCATGATGCTACTGAAAGTTATTATGAGAGAGGGAAACATGGTTTGATGGATCTCAACAATATTGAGTTTCCCCTCTTTATGTTGCAATTCTTGAAGTATACTTGTTTTGCCTTCCTATGCTTTTTGCTTTGCGCTTTTATGACTTGTCTCTTTACAAGACTATTTTTCATAGGAAGTGGTTTAGATTTAAATGAGTTCCATACTTGCTTTTTGATGCTCTCTATTTCTTTAAGTTCCTATATGGCGCCTTTGCCTCAAGCTCTTATATGGCGCCCACATGAGCATCTTTGCAAATTACTGCGCCTAGCTCAAAGGCGTTAAAGAAAAGCACTCTTGGGAGATAACCCATTATTTTATTTTCAGTACTTTTTCTTTTATTTGAGTATTGGAAATTATTACTACTGTAATAACCGCTCCTTATCCTTTTTATTTTGTTGTTGTGCCAAGAGAAGCCTCTAATTTGAGTGAGGTAAGATTTGACGATGTTGCTGTCCTAAAACAGTTTTCGGTGCTGCACCGTAAAATTTCGTGAGAATTCTCTGTATATCTTTTGGACCTGTTATTTCTTGTGCATATGCCCCAGGTTATATCCAAACTTTCATTAGTTGAACACGTTTTGATTTGAGCAACAGAAAACCCTCTAAAAATTCGACCTTTGTCAGCTGTTCTGTTTTGACAGATTTCTGCCAATATTTGTGTTTGCCGCTTTATCGCTTTCTTTTTGAGTTCTTTTGATCACGGAACTTTTGTGGAAGTTGCTACAGTAGGATATGCTTAATATGTGGTGGTTTTAGGTTGAAACCTGAAGCAAAAAGGGTTGATTCAATGCTATGCTTACACTAATGTTGCTAATAGAATTGTGTTTAGTTTTGTATGAAGGAAGTTTTCAAGTGTAGGGATTGGAGAATGATGAGATGAGATAAAGAATGGACAAAAGCTCAAGCTTGGGGATGCCCATGCACCCCAAGAAATATCCAAGAAGTACAAGCGTCAAAGCTCGGGGATGCCCCCGAGGCACCCCCTTCTTCATCGGCAAAAATCAGGTCACCTTTCAAGACACTATATTTTTATTGCTTCATGCACTATGCGTTTTTCTTGGAGCGTCTTTACTTTTGCTTTCAGTTTTGTTTTGTTTTGTTTTCTGCAATAAATGGTTAGATCACATCATGTTTCTTTTGGAGATGAACCCGCTTTTCATTTGCCAAGAACACTCTAGTTTTCACTTCTATCGTTTCAACGAGTGTTCTATTTTTCTGCTACTGCGTTTAGTTTTTGTTTTTCGCCTTGATTTGTGTTCAGATCTTGTTATATCTTTTCATCAAGGTGTATTTTTTCCTCTGGTCTTTATTGGTTTTCATCAAAAGAGGTGTTTATAAAAAAGTCTGAATGGTGTTGGAAAAGAGAAAAAGCTTTATGCAAAAAAAGTGGTACAAGAAGGAGCTTGTGTAGACTGCGGCTTAGGCTTTTGCATGTCGTGCTTGATGTCTTTTTGATAGTATGCTTAGTGGTTTTTCTGTAGCATGACTTGTCTCAAATAACTGAGATTTCTTAATGAGCCTTTGAAAGAATCATGCATTGTTTTTATCGTTTGGAAGCATTATTTTGGTTTTCTCCTTTGATGCTTTATTTGGGTTGACTTGGCGCATGCTCACACATGTTAGACTCATCCAAAGTCACCAATAGCCTTTATGATCATTTAGTTTTTGACTTTTGATGCCATCTTATGCTTCTTTTAATGTCGCTTTGTCGCTTTGCATGATTATGGCCATTATTGCTCTCTTAGTTGGTCGCTTCCAGTTTTTTGCTAGCCCTCATTTTGTACTGAGTATGAGCTCTACTCATGCATCCAACTCCCAAAAACCAAGTTTGCCATTGTGTCCACTATAAATTCCTATGCATGGTATTTGCAAGCCATTCCAAGTAAATTTTCATGTGCTACCTTTCAAAAAACCTTCAAAATACTTCTCATTTTGTGACACTGTTTTCAGCTCATGGGGACGTAGTGGTCGGATTTGCTATCTTCCATATTGCTTATTCCAAAAAGAAAAAAAAAAGAAAAAAAGGGCACTCCTCCATGGTATGTGAATGTTGGTGGGCACCCGATGAAATCGGTTAGCCATGGTTTGAGAAAGGAAAAAAGGTGGGGAGGAGTGCCAAGCTTTATAAAAGAGCACAAAAGTGCCAATCTCTCTCTCAAAAACTTGCTTCATTTTTGTATGGAAGATAGTAAGAACCCCATTGCTAGTCGTTGACAAAAGCAACCACCTCTCAAAACCCAATTTTTATCTCTCTGTTTTACAAATGAAAAGCTCTAGCACATGTTTAATCACTGCTTCCCTGCGCGAAGGGCCTTTCTTTTACTTTTATGTTGAGTCACCACCTTCTATTTTTATGCACCATTAAGAGAGCATAGTTGTCATTCTTAGTATAATGTGCATTGTCCCAAAGTTTTTATTGATTGATTCATGACTATGGTTTCACTGGTTCTTAAATTATTTGTATCTAGTCGCCCTAGAATAAATCCAGATAAATACAAACGCCCAAGCCAATCTAGGACTTAAATCTGGGTGTGCTGGTTTCATCGCACATTGCCAAGCCCCGTTTGCTATTCCTTTACAATGTTATTCACGACATACACTTGAACTTGATAACTCTTTGATACAGGAAACTTAATTTTAATTTCTCTTGAATAGATTAAGTTATTGAACTATGTTGAATGCAAATAAAGTATAAGCTTAAGCCAAGTAACTTCAACATACTATATTAGAAAATTAAAGGCAGCAGTAAAATGATATTACTCGTACTGATATATCTAGCAACATAAAGTGTAACATCTGATTATCATGATCTATATGTAAAGGCTAACAACTTGAAAATATCTATTATATTATTAAAACAACTAACAATGAACAGCTAAGATTTGACAAGAGGTAACGTTGCAAAGGAACGGCTCAGATATTAAACAGGATCCACATCTAAGTAGGAAACTAACACAAATTGATTACGTAACTGATTGTGTCACGTCCTTTGCACTACCGTTTTAAGATATGTTGGAACACGATTTCAAGTGGACTACCAACCGTATGGAAGCGGAACAGAGAGACAATTAGGTTTGCGACTAATCAATATCTCTCTCTCGCCACCAATGCCTTGCGACTGCGACGAGACGGAGAAGCTGCACGCGCACGTCGGAACCTCGACACCTCCGAACGCACGTCGAACCATTCAGAGCTTGAACACTTGGGACGGCTCTATGACGTGCCTAGCTAATATGAAGAACAGAAGCAACGCATTCAGTGCACTTCTGGCGTGCTGATCAACGATGTCACGGCGGCGATGCATAGAGTACGTGTCCACATCGGTCGACCATGGCTAGATAGGAAAGCAGTCAGTACGGAGCCGAGAAGTCAGAAAACGTCCAACGGATCAAAGAAGGGAAAAGATACCGTGATGCGCCGCACGGAAACATCCCGCGTGCGACGGTCTGTTGGAGATTCGCGTCGCCATCTAAGGGAGAGGAGCACCACGCGCTAGAGAACTCCACGCCAGTCACCGCCGCTCTTCGATTCCACCTGCGCCTTATCCGCTCCCCACCTCTCCCCACCACACAATCTCCTCGATCCCACTCTCTATGAAACCAGCGGTGCGCCGGAGAGAGATAGGAGGAGGCCGGCCACTGCCACACACGCCTGCTTGGGAGGCAGCCGCCGCCGCATGCACGAGCATGCGCTGCTCAGCACGTGGCCCCCGCCGCTGCGCGCACGAGCACGCACCGGCCGGGAGGCCGCCGCGCCTGGTCGGGAGGTGCCCGCTGCCGCCACGCCTGGTCGGGAGGTGCCCGTCGCCGCCGCGCCTGGTCGGGAGGTGCCCGGCGCCGCCGCGCCTGGTCGGGAGGTTCCCGCCGCCGTGCCTGGTCAGGAGGTGCCCGCCGCCGCCGAGCGCGCGAGCACAGACCAGCTGGGATCCCGTCGCACGCACCGGTTGGGAGGCTGCCGCCGCACCGGACAAGCGCATCGAAGAGAGCACCAAAGCCGTCGAGCTCTAGGAGGAAGTCGTCACCATCGAGAGCTCCCACTCCCACGGCTCTGGCTCTGCTCCGCGCCATCGTTCTGCATGTGCGCGCACTCGCGCTGCAGGTCACTCTCCGCGTCGTCCACTATCGCCGTTGGGCTATCGACGAGCCGGCTGCCGTTCCTGGCGTGGTTGGCCTGGTTCGTGGTGCAAGTGGAGGCCAAACAGGGAAGGAGCGAGCAGGACTAATCGTGAGTGATTGCCTGGCAGTTGTGTAGGATTAATCTGGTAGCAATTAAGGATTAATCACGTAGCTGTGTGTGATTACCTGGTAGCTTTGAGATTAATCTGGTAGCTGTTTGATAACCTGTTAACTGCGAGTGATTACCTAATAGCCGTGAGTGATTAATCTGGTAGCTATTAGTGACTAATCTGATAGCTGTGATAGCTATGAATGTTTAATCTGATAGCTGCGAGTGACCAATCTGATACTCCCTCCGTTTAGAAATATAAGATGTTTTAGCTTTGTTAAGTGAGTGTATCTAGACATCTTTTAGTGTATAGATTCAAACGAACCTATAAACTATAGATTCAAACGAACCTATAAACTAAAATATGTCTAAATACACTCACTTCACAAAGCTAAAACATCTTATATTTCTAAACGGAGGGAGTAGTTGTGAGTGATTAATCTGATAACTGTAATGATTTAATTTGATAGTTGTGACTGAATTAATCTGGGAGCTGGACCGATTTTTTGGCTATGACTGATAACTGTTTGTAATTGTCCTTAAAAAAAACTATTTGTAAATGTTGATGTTGATATAACCTTTCCTTGCACTCGGTTGACATGACCAATCCGAGGAACGTGGCCTTGCACTTTTTGCATGTTACCATGTACACAGGCAAGCCAGGAGGGGGCCCGGTTTGTTTGCAAAAGCTAGTAGAGAGCGAGGCTGATTAGAGAGATGTCAGCAGCCGCCGCACGGGGAAAGCAATGTGCGGCGCCGCTGCGTAGCAAAGCCCATCAAAGAAACATAACAGAATGTCGTCGTCAAGTATAGCTAACATCCTAGATAACGTCCATTCCATGCGTATTTTAGATGTAGCTAGATACAGCAATGAAGAACTATTTTGCTAAACCATTCCAATCTGATGCATATCTGCTTGCGGGACAACATGACACATCGATCTAGCCAGGTCGCCAGATTTATGCCAGTTCCTGATATATCTAATATTGCTGACACACTTATTCATCTATCGCGGCGCGATTCAGGAGGCTCACTAAATTGGTCTATGTGGACGCATCCCTTGCATATTACAGATGCGAGAGCTGGCGGATTACAAGTGCTGGCTTGATTGTCTAACGAAATAACGAGCATCTTCTGCATACTGAAAGGTTAGATCCTGATCGAGCATTTGCATGTAAAGGTTAATGTAAGCTAAACCATGAAAAGAAGGAGAAGAAAATGTCTTCCAACTCCACAATTCCCTATGTATTATGTGAGTTCTCCTCTCTCTTTTTTTTTTTGCTTTTTACACCATGCACTTGAACGTGATATGTATTCAACAAAAGGGAGACATTAGACTAGACATTAAAAAGAATTGGCCTGAATCTTTTTTACATCGCCCAAATATATTTTGAAAAATGTGAAGTACAATCAAATATAAATTCAGTGTCCAGTCCACATCGATGGTTCTAGGATCGTTTTCTTCCTTGGAGCGGTGCTATTTCAGGGATTGTTTGTTACAGTGGATTCTTAACGAAGAGATGTAATGAGAAAGTTCGATGCTAATCAGCTGAGAAATGTGAGAAATACATACATCCGTCGGTATGATGCCTTGAGGGAGTTAGAGGCCATCAAGCATCGGCATGTCATTTTAGAAGAGTGGTGTCAACACAAAAACTAAATTAAGAACTAAGTCTCGGTCTAGCTTGAGCGGGTCTAGACTTCACAGGATCAAGAAGAAGGTATTCAGTAATTATGAAAAAATATCTAAAAATAGAATAAAGCATACCCACAGACTATTTCTACAAATATAAAAAAAGAACAACTAAAAATGCAATACCGCAGTTCGAGAAAGTACGTACCAATAACCTTACAAAGTTTCACACATTTTCTACCGAACTTCAAATATTTAGTATATAATTGAATTGAATGTTATTTTACATGAGAAAAATAACCGCATGATAAAACAATACCATATCTACCGCGCAAATGCGCGGGCCACCCAGCTAGTTTTTAAACAATTGAAGTCATCTCAAACATTTTGATAATATTCAGTCCTTCTATTTGAGATCTCTCTAGTACTCTAGTCTAGTATTCCGGGAGAGAACATTTAATGGAAAAAAGGTATATGCAACTCTACTCGAGAGAATAGTTAGGTGCTGGCAAACAACGTATAAGAATCATGTATGCAGAAAATAAGAAAACGCGTGCCTACAATAGTTTGTACCTTGCCTACAAATCTTGATCTCTGGTGCCATTGGGTAATCATGTAAGAGGAGAAAGAAAAATTGATACTATTGATAGAACTGAGCACACTAGTGGAAAAAGAGGCTTCTATCCGCCACCTTTAGTCCCCAAACTAATTGGGCCGGGACTAAAGGGGGCATTAGTCCCGGTTCGTGCCGCTGGGGCATGGCCAGCACCTAGTCCCGGTTCGTAATGGACCTTTAGTCCCGGTCGTTAACACGAACCGGGACTAAAGGGTTGGCTGGCGGGAACCCAACGGGCGGCGGCCTTTAGTCCCGGCCCGTGTTAACGACCGGGACTAAAGGGCGACCTTTAATCCCGGCCTTTAACACGGACCGGGACTAAAGGCCGTCGCCTACAAAATCGAGCTTCTCTTCCCCCGAGCCTGCCAGTACACTAATGGTGGTCGGAAGCTTGGATTGAGTGGAGAGGTCATGCCCGATTTTTTTATCAAAATTATCCAAGATTTTGAGTTATTTCATCTATCTAATTGGTTCAAAAGGTTAGCAACTTTACTCTCTCATCTTTAATTGCTAATTTAGCTCATATAATGCTCTAGATGTGGTGAGATTTGTGGCTATAATTTGGGAGTAATTATGGGAGTTTACTTGATTTATATAGCATTTGAGCTTAAATTAATTCCTTAGTTTGCACATGTGTAGAGGTGGTGTACTTGTATGTTGATCAAAATGAGTATGAAGTAGAAATTTGTCATGCACATATATAGCTCTTTTTATGCTCAAAAAATAGAGGGATTTGTGGAGTAATTAATGTTAGAAAGTAATGTGGGAGTAATTGTGAGCTTATGTGATTTACAATAATAATTTTTGAGTAGGATTTATTTGCAATAATTTTTGTAACGTTCGAGAGTAATGTGGGAGTATATATGATTTATATGCAATGTGAGTTTATTCCTTGTATTAATTTGGTTTATTATATACTTATATAATAATGCAGATGAACCGACAATGGATGTACGGTAGCCGAGTCTCAAGCGAGTTCATTAAGGGCTTGCAGGATTTCCTCCGTGTGGCTGATGCGAACAAGCGGAATGGTTTTGTTGTCTGTCCATGTAGTGTGTGTAAGAATCTGAAGAATTACTCTTCATCAAGAACCCTTCACGTGCACCTGCTTCAGCACGGTTTTATGCCCAGCTACAATTGTTGGACCAAGCACGGAGAAAGAGGTATTACAATGGAAGACAATGAAGAAGAGGATGATGACAACTATCCTGGGTTCCCTGAATATGGTGATACTTTCATGGGAGAAGCTGAAGGGGGAGCTGAAGGGGAAGCTGAAGGAGAGACACATGATGAGGCCCCTGATGATCTCGGTCGGACCATTGCTGATGCACGGAGAGAATGCGAAACTAATAAGGAGAGGGAGAAGTTGGATCGCATGTTAGAGGATCACAAAAAGTCGTTATACCCAAACTGCCAAAATGGTCTGAAAAAGCTGGGCAGCACACTTGAATTGCTGAAATGGAAGGCAAAGGAAGGTCTATCTGACTCCGGATTTGAAAAGTTGCTGAAAATGATGAGGAATATGCTTCCAAAGGATAACGAATTGCCCACCAGTACGTACAAAGCCAAGAAGATTGTCTGCCCTCTAGGTTTAGAGGTTCAAAAGATACATGCATGTCCTAATGACTGCATCCTCTATCGTGGTGACTATGAGAATTTGACTGAATGCCCGATATGCACTGCATTGCGGTATAAGATCAGAGGAGATGACTCTGGTGATGTTGAGGGCGAGCCCCCCAGAAAGAGGGTTCCTGCCAAGGTGATGTGGTATGCTCCTATAGTACCACGGTTGAAACGTTTGTTTCGGTGCAAAGAGCATGCCAAGTTATTGCGATGGCACAAAGAGGACCGTTTGTCAGACGGGATATTGAGACACCCCGTTGATGGGTCTCAATGGAGAAAGATCGACAATAAGTTTAAAGATTTTGCAGGTGACGCAAGGAACATACGGTTTGGTCTAAGTACAGATGGCTTCAATCCTTTTGGGGAGCAGAGCTCCAGTCATAGCACCTGGCCCGTGACTCTATGCATCTATAACCTTCCTCCTTGGTTGTGCATGAAGCGGAAGTTCATTATGATGCCAGTGCTCATCCAAGGTCCGAAGCAACCCGGCAACGATATTGATGTGTACCTAAGGCCATTAGTTGATGAACTTTTACAGCTGTGGGCCAAACCAGGCGTACGTGTGTGAGATGAGCACAAACAAGAGGAATTTGACTTACGAGCGTTGCTGTTCGTTACCATCAATGATTGGCCTGCTCTTAGTAACATTTCAGGACAGACAAACAAGGGATACAAGGCATGCACACACTGTTTACAAGAGACTGAAAGTATATATTTAGCTAATTGTAAGAAGAATGTGTACATATCGCACCGTCGATTTCTTAGCAAAATTCATGCCGTAAGAAAAAAAGGCAAGCATTTCAACGGTAAGGCAGATCACCGGGAGCCACCTAAGGAAAATACTGGTGATGATGTATTCAATATGGGCAAAGATATAGAAGTAATCTTTGGAAAGGGTCCTGGCGGACAATCTGTTCCGCATGACGCAGACGGACATGCACCCATGTGGAAGAAGAAATCTATATTTTGGGAGCTTGAGTATTGGAAATTCCTAGAAGTTCGCTCTGCAATCGACGTGATGCATGTGACGAAGAATCTTTGCGTGAACCTGCTAGGCTTCTTGGGTGTGTATGGGATGACAAAAGATACAAAGGAATCTCGACAGGACCTACAACGTGTGAAAGACCCAGAAGACCGACATCCAGAACTGTTTCAAGGTCGCGCTAGCTACGCTCTTACTAAAGAAGAGAAGATCATCTTTTTTGAATGCCTGAACAGTATCAAGGTCCCGGCTGGATTCTCATCGAATATAAAGGGAATAATAAATATGGCAGAGAAAAAGTTCCAGAACCTAAAGTCTCATGACTGTCACGTGATTATGACGCAATTGCTTCCAGTTGCATTGATGGGGCTTCTACCGGAAAATGTTTGACTAGCAATTGTGAAGCTATGTGCATTCCTCAATGCAATATCTCAGAAGGTAATCAATCCAGAAGATCTACCATGGTTACAAAATGATGTGGCCCAATGTCTTGTCAGCTTCGAGCTGGTGTTCCCACCATTGTTCTTCAATATTATGATGCACCTCCTGGTTCACCTAGTCAAAGAGATTTCCATTCTCGGCCCTGTATTTATACAC
The DNA here is from genome assembly GCA_007115705.1 of Dactylis glomerata. NCBI lineage: Eukaryota > Viridiplantae > Streptophyta > Magnoliopsida > Poales > Poaceae > Dactylis > Dactylis glomerata. Next base: position 7,028,458 of record QXEO01000550.1, on the reverse strand, counting down.
AATATGTTCCCCTTTGAGAGGTTCATGGGAGTCTTAAAGAAATATGTTCATAATCGTGCTAGGCCAGAAGGAAGCATCGTCAAGGAATATGGAACAGAGGAGGTCATTGAGTTTTGTGCTGACTTTGTTCCCGACCTTAAGCCGATTGGTCTTCCTCAATCGCGTCATGAGGGGAGACTTAGTGGAAAAGGCACGATCGGAAAGAAACCAATGATATGTAGGGATGGTCATTCATTGACTCAAGCACACTACACAGTTCTACAAAATTCCCTCTTGGTGGCTCCGTATAGTGAGGAATACAAGAATATTGTACGCCAAGCAAACCCAGGGCAGCCTGAGTCCTTTGTTTTACAACTCCACATGGCAACTTTCGGCGTTTGGTTGCAAAGACATCTCATGAATGACACTGTTGTTGAAGAGCAGCTGTACTTGCTGGCCAAATTACCATCTTCGACTATATTGACTTTCCAAGGGTACGAGATAAATGCGAATACATTTTACACGGTCGCCCAAGATAAAAAAAGCACCAACCAAAATAGTGGTGTCTGCTTTGATGCAGTAACCGGCAAAGGGCGAACGGACACATATTATGGTTACATAGAGGAGATATGGGAGCTTGATTATGGACCTAACTTTAAGGTTCCTTTGTTTCGGTGCAAATGGGTGAAGATGACAGGAGGCGGGGTAAAGTTGGACGAGCAGTACGGAATGACAACGGTGGATCTCAACAATCTAGGTTACCTTGATGAACCATTCGTCCTAGCCAAAGATGTGGCTCAGGTTTTCTATGTGAAGGACATGAGTAGCAAACCAAGAAAAAGAACCAAAGCGAATACATCATGTGATGAACCAAAGCGCCACATAGTTCTTTCAGGGAAAAGAACCATCGTGGGAGTGGAGGACAAGACAGACATGTCACAAGATTATAATCAGGTTGGTGAAATTCCGCCCTTCAGAGTGAACACTGACACAAGCCTCAAGTTAAATAATGAAGATTCTCCATGGTTACGCCACAATCGTAAGCAAGGGACACTAGCGAAGAATTGATGTGTAATCATGTGTAGTCATGTATTGTTCTAATCATGTATTGTTCTAATCATGTATTAAACATTTTATGTAATGTATTGTTCTAATCATGTATCACAATAACACTCACGAGAGGCGGGGAAACGATTGAACTGGAATTAAAGTACATGGGCAGATTAAGTCACAATCGGCCGAACTTGTTTTCGAATGTTGGAGTGATTCAGTCATAGTCGTGCCTAGCCCTATAAACATCACCACTGTAGTCGTCGTAGTCGCCGACGTCGTCGTCGCTGGCATCGGGGTCGCGGTAGTCGAACCTCGGCGGGTGAGCACGCGTGGGCTAAGACTGAGGGTAGCGCAGGCGGGGGCCACGGTAGGCCATGACGCTCTGGAGAGTCCGGCCGTGCCACCACAGCCGACGGCCGGCCTCGTTGAAGTTCGAACGAGGCGGGCCGTCCTCCTCGTGCCTGGCAAGCGCACTCTCACGCCGATTGATGAAGAAGGCATCCCAAGTCGGGCTGTAGTCGGGATGCCACTGGGGATTCCTCCGCTGCTCTGGCGTGAGCTCGAAGTAGTAGTGGTTCATGATGGCCATCTAGCGCGCCACACCTAGAGGGACAGGAGGGACCGGTACGCCTCCGACGCTCAGTGATCTGTTGAGATTATAGGGGGGTTTTTCTAGTCGTCTCCACAGGGATCAACACAAATGAGACTATTTCCTAATTTCCAGAAGCTAAGCAGAAAAGTGGGGTTTTTGGTGTTGTAAACAGAAAAGTAACAGGAGGTTTTGAGCAGGGAAGTTTTAACATAACAAGTTCAAGGATTTCTTGTTTGTCAGACAAGAAAGCATTGAACAAACTAGCAAATTTTAGACAGGGATATGTTTTTGGAACTAGGTGCAGAGACTAGTCTTACACCTACAGATCAAGCAAGTGCAACACAGTTTTCACAGTAGTCTTAGAGTTTACAATGGAGTGTGTCACTCAAACCATAGCAAAGGTCAAAGACAAGTTTCAAACTGCTTTACAACGCAAGATCAACACAACAGATCACAGAGCATGAGGGAAAGGAAGAGAGATTTGCTGTTTGTCACCGAAGGCTTGCCGTGGCAGAGAAAGTAGAAGAATTGCTGTCGCGGCAGAGGATGCAGAGGTTGAGGGAGAGCTGGGCCTTCAGATCCTTGGAGCTATGTTCATCCTGTGTTCTTGAGGTTCCTGAGGGAGTTCTTGGAGTTCTTGGTGGACGCCATGGATCCAGTCTTGTTACAACAGAGGAGAAGAGGGATAAGGGTGGAAAAGTTTTTGTGTTGGACTATGGAGGAGGAAGGTTTTGGTGGAGTGGTGGATGGATGGAGTGGCTGTGGATGCGAGGTGAGAGATGGATATATCGTGGGAGTGAACCTGGACCTCTCCTTTTAAAGACTTTTTGTGGCATTCTTGCTGCGGCGTAGAGGAGTAGTGGGAAGTTGGTGGCGGCAGCGGCTTTTCTGCTTTTGCCGTTTTTCCTGTCTTCTTGTGCCGTACCAGCCACTTTCTGCCGTGCTTGCTTTTCTTGCTCCTCAAGATGTACTCCTCCATTCCTGGTGGCTTGGTCTTTGGTTTGAATTACTCTGACTTGTAGATTTAAGTGCCTTGGCGCACTGATCTGTGACAAAGGATCAAATGATGTAAAATGTTGGTGCAACACTGGTAGAAATGAGGTAAAACAGACAAGTTTTATGGTTGCAAGGTTCAGATATATGTGTAAATCTTAGAGTGATCAAAACCCCCAGACCAAAACCTTTGCTTGTCCTCAAGTAAAGAATGGTGCATTGTACCAAACAAAATGTAACAGAGCATGATGAGGGACATTGCTGACTCAATGCAGATAAATCTTGCAATTGCCAATTCAAAAACAAGTTTCACAAGAGAATTTGAGTATGTCTAGATCAAACAACATGGACACATGAGTATAAAGTAATTGACTCTGAAATTGAAAACTCAAGATCCAGTACATAGCCCAATATGTAATGCAAATTTAGTGCTTCACCTATTACAGTTCCCAGGAACATAATAGGCTAATGCATAGACAAGTTAGTTAGTTAGTAACTTAGCTTGATGGGTCAACTTAGTTAGTGCTTCACACACTACAATCCCAGGATCATAGGTGCTAGTGCTTTGGATATTTACAACAAGTTTTACTTAGCATCATCAGGTTAGTGCTTCACACACCACAATCCAGAGATCATGGTTGCTAATGCTAAACTTTTTCCTTCCTGTTAGTATGTTAGTGCTTCACAAATCACAATCCAGAGATCATGTTTGCTAATGCAAAAAAATGCAACAGATGCAATTGGTTAGGGGCTAAGAAATGGATCATGAACTTCATTCTTAGGGTAATTAACAAATATACTGATGTTTCACAGGTTCTTTGAGTAGAGACATACAAAGGTTCTGATTTGAAACTTGGCTTTGAAAATAGGCATTTGCAAGAGTTATAAGCAGATTCAAAGCAAAGTTCTTCATAGCATGCAAAGTGATAATTTCAGGTTCAAGCAACAAAATTTGATTCGTTTCTTAACAGAGCACTTTCACACAAGATCAAACAATAGTATAGTATATTCTGATTCAGATTCTAACAAATGTGTGGAAATGGAAAGTGTTCACCTGATGGTTTTCCTGCTTCTCTGCCTTGTCAATCAACAGCAATCTTTCTCCTCATCCAAGTTATCACTGAAACAACAAAAAGAAACAAACACACAAGGCAAAAACATAAAAAGGTGAAAGGGAAATATATGATACAAGGGATACCAGGTTTCCTCCTGGAAGAGAGCTTGTTTAAAGTCACTAGCTTGACTATAGCTTCATCATCACTGGTTTGCATGGATAGAGGATGCATTGGAGCCATCCTCTGGTTCATCATCTTCTTCAACTTGGTTTTCAATCAAATCTCCAATCCTGTAGTGCTTCAACCTCTGGCCATTTACTTTGAATGTTCCCTCAGCTGAGCTATAAACCTCAAAGGCACCATGGCCTAGATCTTTCTTGATAACACAAGGGCCAAACCATCTGGACTTGAACTTTCCAGAGAATAAGTGTAACTTGGAATCATACACCAGCACTGACTGCCCTTCCTTGAATTCCCTTCTCAGAATGTGGGAGTCATGCCATTTCTTGGTCTTCTCCTTGTAAATCTTTGCACTTTCATAGGAATCATTCCTGAGCTCTTCAAGCTCACACAACTGCAGTTTCCTCATGTTTCCTGCTTTGCCAATGTCCAAGTTCAGCTTCCTGATTGCCCAATGCGCTCTGTGCTCCAATTCGACTGGCAGATGGCAAGCCTTGCCATAGATAATTCTGAAAGGTGACATGCCAATGGGTGTCTTGTATGCTGTCCTGTAAGCCCACAAAGTGTCGGGCAATTTCATTGACCAATCTCCTCTGGTCTTGGACACAACTTTCTCCAAGATTTGCTTGATTTCCCTGTTTGACAACTCCACTTGGCCATTGGCCTGCGGATGATAAGGAGTTGTCACTCTGTGATTCTTCACTCCATACTTGGTCAGAAGCTTCTCAAACTGGTCATTGTTGAAGTGAGCACCACCATCACTGATTACAACTCTTGGCACTCCAAATCTTGGGAAAATGACAGTCTTGAACATTCTACAAACTGCCTTGGCATCAGCATTAACAGTGGGAATGGCTTCAACCCATTTTGACACATAGTCAACAGCAACTAAAATATGCTTGTAGCCTTGAGAAGATGGCAAGGGTCCAACAAAATCAACTCCCCAAACATCAAACAATTCCACTTCCAAGATTCCTGTTTGGGGCATTTCATTTCTCTTTGACATCTTTCCTGCTCTTTGACAAGGATCACACTTCATTATGTACTCATGAACATCTCTGAACATACTTGGCCAAAAGAAGCCAGCTTGCAAAATCTTGGCTTGAGTCTTGAACACTCCAGCATGTCCTCCATACAATCCTGAATGGCATTGGAACATCACATCACTTTTTTCATCAGAGGGAACACACCTTCTCACAATGCCATCAGCACAATGTTTGTATAGAAAAGGTTCATCCCAATAGTAACTCTTGACATCATGGAGGAATTTTTTCTTTTGCTGGTAGGAGAGATCTGCTGGCACAATATCACAAGCTAGGAAGTTCACAAAGTCAGCATACCAAGGTGAAGTGGCACTGACTGCCATGAGCTGTTCTCCTGGCATCAAGTCTTGAATCTCTCTGTTTTCATCAATGTTGATTCTGGACAAGTGATCAGCAACTGAGTTCTCTGACCCTTTCTTGTCTCTAATTTCTATGTCAAACTCTTGGAGCAGAAGGATCCATCTGATGAGCCTTGGTTTAGCATCCTTTTTGCTCACTAAATATCTGATTGCTGCATGGTCTGTGTAGACAATGCACTTGTGTCCAACCAGGTATGGTCTAAACTTATCAAATGAGAACACAACAGCAAGCAGCTCCTTCTCTGTGGTGGTGTAATTGATCTGAGCATCATCCAAAGTCTTGCTTGCATAATGTATAACATGTACAGCTTTGTCTTTCCTCTGGCCAAGGACTGCTCCAACAGCAAAGTCACTTGCATCACACATAAGTTCAAATGGCAGTGTCCAGTCAGGAGGTTGAACAACAGGGGCTGTGATGAGAGCATCTTTCAATTGGTTGAATGCTTGCAAACAAGTGTCATCAAACACAAACTTCACTTCATGATTCAGGAGATTGGTGAGTGGCTTGGCAAGATAGGAGAAGTTCTTGATAAACCTCCTGTAGAAGCCAGCATGGCCCAGGAAGCTTTGAATTCCCTTCACATTTTCAGGAGGAGGTAGCTTGGCAATCACATCTACCTTTGCCTTGTCCACCTCAATTCCTCTAGCAGACACAAGGTGGCCCAACACAATGCCTTCAGAGACAAGGAAGTGACATTTTTCCCAGTTCAGAATCAAATTTTGCTCAGAGCATCTGTGAAGGACTAAGGTGAGGTTCTTCAAGCAGGCTTCGAAGTCTTTTCCATACACAGTGAAATCATCCATGAAAACTTCCATAATCTTCTCAATGTGATCAGAAAATATGGACATCATGCATCTCTGGAAGGTGCCTGGAGCATTGCAAAGGCCAAATGGTAGCCTTTTGTAAGCAAAGGTTCCATATGGGCAGGTGAATGTGGTCTTGTCTTGGTCAGAAGGGTGGATTGGAATCTGCAGAAATCCAGAGTAACCATCAAGGTAGCAGTAGTACTTCTGGCCAGCAAGTCTCTCTAGCATCTGGTCCATGAATGGCAGAGGGAAGTGATCTTTTCTTGTAGCTTTGTTCAATTTTCTGAAGTCATTCACCATCCTCCATCCTGTAACAGGTCTTGTGGTCATGAGCCTTCCTTCTTCATTTTCAACAACAGTGTAGCCACCTTTCTTGGGCACAATGTGGATAGGACTCACCCACTCACTGTCAGAGATGGGGTATATCATTCCAGCCTTTAACAATTTCAGAACTTCCTTCTTTACTACATCTTGCATAGCAGGGTTTAGTCTCCTCTGTCCTTCTCTTGTTGGCTTGCTGCCTTCTTCTAAGTGGATCCTGTGAGAACACACTTTCTCACTAATGCCAATGATGTCATCAATGGAATATCCAATGACATTCTTGTACAGCTTCAGAATAGACAGAAGACTTTCTTCTTGCTCACTTGAAAGGGCAGAACTAATAATCACAGGGTGTAACTTTTCCTTCTCCAAGAATGAGTATTTCAGATGGGAAGGCAATTCTTTGAGCTCCACAACAGAATGGTGAGCTAGATGAGCTGGTTCTCTTGCACTTGACACAGGTACAATTGCACAAATTTTCACTTCACAGAGCTGCTGTACATTGGTGGTTTCAGCAGTAACAAAGACTTGAGCTTCAGGCTCTTCTTGCTCAGGTTCTGGCAAAGTTTCTAGCACACTTCTTTCAACAACATCAATGGAATGGCAATGTTCAGGAACATTGGGTAAGTGAGTGGCATGTTTCATGCTGAATTCAGCTTGCTCTGATCCAAATTGTAATTTGAGGGTTCCACCTTTGACATCAATGATGGCACCAGCAGTTGCCAAGAATGGCCTGCCTAGAATCATTGATTCAGCATTGTCTTCCATCTCTAGCACAACAAAGTCCACAGGATATGCAAAGTTGCCAACTTGGACTGGCACATCTTCAAGGACTCCTACTGGTTTTCTCAAGGTTCTATCAGCAAGTTGAAGTGTCATTGGGGTAGGCTTCAACGTTCCCAGCTGCTGAATCTGGCTTGCAGCAGAGGGTAACACACTCACTGAGGAACCTAAGTCACAAAGGGCTGTGAAGGTTTTTCTTCCCACTACACAGGGAATGCTGAAACTTCCAGGGTCTTGTAGCTTCTTGGGCATGTGGTTCAAGATCACAGCACTGCAATCTTCTGTCAAGGCTACTAACTCAGGGCTGTCCAAACTCCTCTTCCTTGTGATCAGATCTTTGAAAAACTTTGCATATAGGGGAATGTGCAACACTGCATCCTAGATGGGGATGGTGATTTGCACTTCCTTCATGGTCTCAAGGAATTTAGAGTATTGCTTCTCCTCCTTGGTCTTGTCCAATCTCTCTGGAAATGGCACTTTCATCAACAAAGGCTTCTCTGTTGGTTCTGTGGCAGAGATCTGTGCCTTGGCAGGGTTTTCTGTCTGGGCAGGCTGTCCTGTTGATTTTTCCTGCCTTGGCAGAACAATTTCTGGAGGTGTTTGTTGCTGCACGGTGGGTCTTCTCTGTGGAGCAACATAAGTGACATTTGGTGGGGTTTTGAGTAAGGGTTCAGTGTTCACCCCACTCTTAGTGGTGACTGCATCAATAACTTCAGTAGTGGAAAGGGCACCACACTGTTTTGGGTTTTTCTCTGCTTGGGCTGGCAGTTTTCCTTCAGCTTGTTTTCCAATGTTGTTGGTCTGGATTCCAGCAGTGAGTTGCTGCATAGTCTTGTAGAAAAGTTCAGATTGCATTTTCATAGTTTCTTGCATTCCACTGAACATTTCCTTCTGTAGCTTCATCATTTCTCCAAGCTCAGATTGGCTGCTACTGCTAGATGAAGTAGTTTGCTGATGTACTGGGTGGTGTTGTTGTTGTGGGTGTTGCACTTGACCTTGGGGTCTGAAATTTTGTTATCCAGGCTGATGGTAACTCTGCTGGGATGCTTGGGCATAGTGTTGCTGCCCTGGTGCTGGGTAACTTTGCTGATTATTGCTCTTGTAAGAAAGGTTGGGGTGGTTTCTCCAAGAGGGGTTGTAACTTTGGGAATATGGCCCTTGATTCTGAGCATAGTTCACCTCTGATATCATGGCTTCAGGAGGTGCAGACAAGGTACATTCCATGAGAGAATGGCCTTCTTTTCCACAAATTGCACAGGCAGAAGTAACTTGGTTGACAGGAACCAAAGCTTGGCTGTTTCTTTCTGTCATGAGCTGGGCAAGCTGAGTTGTTAAACTCTCCAACTTGGCTTCCAAAGCATTCTGGCCACTTGACTGAATCTGCAGCTGATTGTTGGGGTGGACAGCTCTTTCATTTGTCCAGGAGAAGTTGTGTGATGCCATGCTCTCAATCAACTCAGTAGCTTCATCAAGGGTCTTGTTCATGATTCCACCTCCAGCAGCTGAGTCAACAAATGATCTGGTTTGCTCTGTCAAACCCTTGTAGAAGGTTTGCAAGATGAGCCATTGCTCCTGGCCATGGTTGGGACACATCCTGATGAGACCTTGGTATCTCTGCCAAGTATCATACAAGCTTTCTCCTTCATATTGCACAAATCTTGTTATCTTGTCTCTGCACTCAGCTGCTTTGGTTGGAGGGAAATATCTCTCAAAGAAGGCTTGAAGAACATGTTCCCATGTGTCTCTGCAGTGAATAGGAAGAGAGTGGAACCAAACTTTTGCAAGTCCAGACAGTGAGAAGGGAAACAATTGCATCCTGATGGCTTCAGGAGGAACACCATTGTGCTTCAAAGTGTTGCAGTACTCCAGAAAGTTTCTGATATCCTCATGGGGGCTTTCCAAAGCAGAACCTTTGAAGGGATTATGTTGCACCATATTGATCAGAGCTGGCTTGATTTCCCAGTTGTTTGCTTGTATTGCAGGCATAATCACATCTGCATTGTTGATCTGGTCCTTGGGAATCCACAAATCTCTCAACTTCTTATCACCCATGCTGAAATCTGAGGATGACGATTCCAAATCTGAGACAGAGGTTTCCAAATCTTCAGCAGAAACTTCAGAAGCTGCTCTCTTTATTGCAAACAAAGTCCTCTCTGGCTCAGGATCAAATGGGGCTAGTGGAGAATCTTCAGAGGACTGCATCAACTGAATTCCCACGGAGATTAGATGAAATCATTGTTCTACACACAATTACAGACAAGAACTTGATCAAGGGTTAGTGAACTAAATCCCCTAATAAAAGTTCTAAGCTTGATCACAGACAAATCATTAAAACAGACAATCAAAGATTGCAAATTGGAACAAGTATTTACACAGCTTAGTCTACTGTAATCTAAGGAAACAATCAAAAGTTGATCCCCGGCAACGGCGCCAATTTTGATCTGTTGAGATTATAGGGGGGTTTTTCTAGTCGTCTCCACAGGGATCAACACAAATGAGACTATTTCCTAATTTCCAGAAGCTAAGCAGAAAAGTGGGGTTTTTGGTGTTGTAAACAGAAAAGTAACAGGAGGTTTTGAGCAGGGAAGTTTTAACATAACAAGTTCAAGGATTTCTTGTTTGTTAGACAAGAAAGCATTGAACAAACTAGCAAATTTTAGACAGGGATATGTTTTTGGAACTAGGTGCAGAGACTAGTCTTACACCTACAGATCAAGCAAGTGCAACACAGTTTTCACAGTAGTCTTAGAGTTTACAATGGAGTGTGTCACTCAAACCATAGCAAAGGTCAAAGACAAGTTTCAAACTGCTTTACAACGCAAGATCAACACAACAGATCACAGAGCATGAGGGAAAGGAAGAGAGATTTGATGTTTGTCACCGAAGGCTTGCCGTGGCAGAGAAAGTAGAAGAATTGCTGTCGCGGCAGAGGATGCAGAGGTTGAGGGAGAGCTGGGCCTTCAGATCCTTGGAGCTATGTTCATCCTGTGTTCTTGAGGTTCCTGAGGGAGTTCTTGGAGTTCTTGGTGGACGCCATGGATCCAGTCTTGTTACAACAGAGGAGAAGAGGGATAAGGGTGGAAAAGTTTTTGTGTTGGACTATGGAGGAGGAAGGTTTTGGTGGAGTGGTGGATGGATGGAGTGGCTGTGGATGCGAGGTGAGAGATGGATATATCGTGGGAGTGAACCTGGACCTCTCCTTTTAAAGACTTTTTGTGGCATTCTTGCTGCGGCGTAGAGGAGTAGTGGGAAGTTGGTGGCGGCAGCGGCTTTTCTGCTTTTGCCGTTTTTCCTGTCTTCTTGTGCCGTACCAGCCACTTTCTGCCGTGCTTGCTTTTCTTGCTCCTCAAGATGTACTCCTCCATTCCTGGTGGCTTGGTCTTTGGTTTGAATTACTCTGACTTGTAGATTTAAGTGCCTTGGCGCACTGATCTGTGACAAAGGATCAAATGATGTAAAATGTTGGTGCAACACTGGTAGAAATGAGGTAAAACAGACAAGTTTTATGGTTGCAAGGTTCAGATATATGTGTAAATCTTAGAGTGATCACTCAGCATCCAGCCGGTGGGGACGTGGTAGCCCGGCGGGCAGGGGTAGTTTGAGGCGCAAAGCGCCTCCGCCTCCTGGGGGGTTAGAGATACGATGGAAGCCATGGAAGAGAGTGATGAGGTTTGCAGATATGAGTCTAGATGTGATATGTAAATGGAGGCCAAGCCTACATATATATAGTGAAAAATGGCGGGAAGACGGAGGCGGGAAGCGGTGGAAAGCGCGGGAAGAAAATAGGCGGGAACGCAGTGGCGCGGGAAACCATCTAACCTTTAGTCCCGGCTGGTGGGTACAACCGGGGCTAAAGGTGGTTTTTGTGTCATCTAACAAAACTGTCGGTGGGATAAGGACGTGTGGGTAACCTTTAGTCCCGGCTGGTGGGTGCAACCGAGACTAAAGCTATTGGCAGGATAAGGATGCGTGGGTGGATGCACTGCTCGATGAGATAAAGCATGTAGCGCACGACGCCCCTGTCGGAGGAACAAGACAAAAGTAGAAGCGGCGTCGTGCCTATAAAAGGAGCATCGATACACCATGGTAAGCACATCTCGAAGGCAGGGAGAGTTTCATCCCCATGGATGGAGGAAAGGGTTGGGAAATCTCCCGTGGCAGAGCTTTTCGAAGATGTCGTTGGTGCTCACGCCCTACGGCATCTTCGGAAGCTCTGCCTCAGAAAAATTTCCCTGCAAGCCCATGAAAGACTCCATCTCCTCTAACAGTTATGGAGGAAAGGGTTGGGAAATCTCCCGTGGCGGAGTTTCTCGAAGATGTCGTTGGTGCTCACGCCCTACAGCATCTTCGGAAGCTCCGCCTCGGAAAAATTTCCCTGCAAGCCCGTGAAAGACTCCATCTCCTCTAACAGTTATGGAGGAAAGGGTTGGGAAATCTCCCGTGGTGGAGTTTCTCGAAGATGTCGTTGGTGCTCATGCCCTACGGCATCTTCGGAAGCTCCGCCTCAGAAAAATTTCCCTGCAAGCCCGTAAAAGACTCCATATCCTCTAACAATGTTGGGTAAAGGGTTGAGAAATCTACCGTGGCGGAGCTTCTCGAAGATGTCGTTGGTGCTCACGCCCTACGGCATCTTCAGAAGCTCCGCCTCAGAAAAATTTCCCTGCAAGCCCGTGAAAGACTCCATATCCTCTAACAGTGTTGGGTAATCTCAAACTTATTTTAATCTTCTGGTTTTGAAAATAGAAAAAATCTATATAGTTAGATGAATTAGTTAATTGTCAGATTCAGAAGTATGTAAAAAGAATAGTAATCAATATAGTTTTAATTGAAAATGGCAAAATAGTTTTGAATTAGTTATTCAATTTCAAACACTTTTCATATTCAAAGTTTTGTCAGATTCTAAAATATGCAAAAAGAATATTAATTAATATAGTTTTAATTGAAAATGGCAAAATAGTTAATTGTTTGAATAGTTAGAATAATTGATTTTGAAAATAGAAAATAGTTTTGAATTAGTTATTCAATTTCAAACACTTTTCATATTCAAGGTTTTGTCAGATTCTAAAATATTCAAAAAGAATATTAATCAATATAGTTTTAATTGAAAATGGCAAAATAGTTAATTGTTTAAATAGTTAGATTAACTGATTTTGAAAATAGAAAATAGTTTTGAATTAGTTATTAAATTTCAAACACTTTTCATATTCAAAGTTTTGTCAGATTCTAAAATATATAGAAGTTATTCAAATTGAAATTCAAATTTCATATTCAAATGAAATTTGAAAAATATAAGGCCTTGGCGCGCATTTATTATCTCTTTAGTCCCGGTTGGTTTCACCAACCGGGACTAAAGGTCTGGGGCATGGGCGTGAACCGCCCAAATCTCTTTAGTTCCGGTTGAGCCACCAACCGGGACTAAAGACCCTTTAGTCCCGGTTGGTGGTTTCAACCGGGACTAAAGACCCCCCTTTAGTCCCGGTTGAATCCACGAACCGGGACTAAAGGGGGGGTATATATATCCCGCCGCCCTCGTCTTCCTCCCTCTCACTCACTTAGCAGTTTCAGATCGAGAAGGAGGCGACGCGCGCAGAGGAGCAACTCCGCCGATCGTTGCGGCACGGCCACCGAACGCCGCCATCTCCCGGAGCGCCGCCGTACTCCGTTGTCTCCCCGACCGCCCCCGAACGCCACCGTCTCCGCGAACGCCGCTGTCTCCCGGAGCGCCGCCGTCGTCTCCCGAACGCCGCCGTCTCCCGAACGCCGCCGTCTCCCGGAGCGCCGCCGTCGCCGCCGAACTCCCCCGAACGCCACCGTCGCGCCGACGACCGTACGGTCACGTTGGCCCACCACCCGAGCCCAGCCGGCCGCCGCCGTTCTTCTCTGCGTAGAGGTAGTCTCTTCTTCCCTGTAAGTTTTTTTTTAGTTGTTCCCTGCAAGTGTTAGATAGTTAGTGAATTAGTGTTAATTAGAATTAGTGTAGTTAGATATTTAGTAATAGAATTTTTAGTTATATAATTTATTAGTAATAGAAATGCTAATAGAATTTAGTAATAGAAATGCAAATAGAATTTAGTAATAGAATTTAGTAATAGAAATGCTAATAGAATTTAGTAATAGAATTTTTTAGTAATAGCACCGAATTTTGCCAATTCAGCAGTTCGATCTATGATTTCGCATTCATGGATGTTGATCTAAGACCAATTGAGT
>QXEO01000550.1:6990086-7007586 GCA_007115705.1 Dactylis glomerata | reverse complement strand
GGGCGGGAAATAAAATAAAAACGATTCGGACCTAATTCTCACAGAACTGGGCCAATTTCAGAAATAACCCAAACAGGCCGGCCCAATACCGCTTCGCCCCGGGCGGGAAATGTTTAAAACGGAGCTGACAGGTGGGGCCTACTGGTCAGGCCACTTAATCCCACCGAACCGGTACGCGACCGACGGATCAAGATCTAACGGCTCACAGGCGTCGTCTACCTCGGCTAGGGCTGGGAGCTCACCGGCGTGCAGAGACGAGTGTTCGACGGCGAGGGCTCGACGGAGAGGAAGCATGGCTTGACGGCGATGACGCAGAACGGCGGCGGCTGCTCGACTCCTCCGCCTAGCACCGGCGGCGTGTCCAACGGCGGCCGGACGCGATGGTGCCTCCCGCGTCCAGTAGCTCGCTGGCGGAGCTAGCGACATTGAACGGAAAGGAACTGGGAGAAGAGGAGGTGTCTGGGAGGCTGCTGGGAGTGGGGTGAGTTTGATCGTGTGCTCGGAGGGGCTTTATATAGGCCAGGGAGTCGAGGGCGAGGGCGGCCAGAAGGTGGCCGGTGCGGGGGCCCTGGCGACGTGCAAAGGCCACGCCGGGCACGGCGGCCTCGGGGGCGTGCTGGAGGGGTGTTGTCTCGGCGGCGGAGTGCTGTGGGTCGGTGCTGGCGAGGTCACGATGGTCGGCAACGTGCAGAGGGCAGAGGGAGAAGAGAGGGGGTCCTGGGCGCGTTCTTCCTCTTCTCCTCCATTTCTCACGGCTCGGGTCGGGGCAGAGGGGGCTGGGCTCGACCGCGGGGGTCTCCACGAGCATGGATACAGGGTCGAGACGAACGAGAACAGTGAAGCTCACAGTAGCTCCGATTTTCTGGATTTTTGCCTTCCAGGTGTTCGATCAAATGCCCGCAAGAAATTTGAATTCGAAATTTTGAAAATGGCCACTGTGGTTCGTCAACATATTGGACAAGGGTTCTAGAACTATTTTTGTTTGGAGAAAATATCACGTTTTGCTGAAATTTGTATTTGAAATTAGGGTTTGGTTGCTGAATCAGATTCAAAGTTTGGCAGAAGTTTGAGTTAGGTTACACTTTGAATTTTGGTTTGAAACTTCTTGGTTGAGTTAGTATGCAACTTGGTCAAGCTCAACTAACTGACCACACCTTCACTTGAGTTACAGATTTCTTATTCTAAGTGCTCAAAGTAGGGTAGTCAATAATAATTTCTAGATCAAACTTTTCTTCTCTTTTTCTTTCTTTCTTTTATTTCTGGTTTCTTTGGTTCTGATATTTCTTCTCTAATGCTTCTGTTGGTTAAGTTAGAATGAACCAACTATTGCACAACAAATAATAACACACATGAAATCATAGAAGACATATAATAGAAAATACATGCATACATGCCATAATAGATAAAAAGTTTTAGTTGGTCCAAAAATTTGGTACTTTAATTCATAGGGCATGGATTACAATTTTCTGAGTTGTTACAATCTTCCCCCCTTAAAAAGAATCTCGTCCCCGAGATTCACTAATTAAGAACTGAAAAGATTGGGAAACTCTTTCTGAAGGTAATCTTCTCGTTCCCAAGTAGCTTCATCTTCGGTGTGATTACTCCACTGAACTTTCAGAAACTTGATGCTTCGGGTTCGAGTGGTTCGATATGCCTCTTCGAGGATACGAATAGGCACTTCACGATAGGTCAAATCTTTGTTGATATCCACAGAACGGTGATCAATATTCTTGAAGATTTCTGGCTTCTCCGGCACTTCAAGACATTTCCAAAGTAAAGACACGTGAAAAACATCGTGCACTTCAGACAATTCAAGGGGCATTTCCAACTGATAGGACACTTCTCCTCTGTGGCTTAGTATCTGGAAGGGTCCAATATATCTTGGTGCAAGCTTTCCTTTTACTTGGAATCTCTGCATTCCCTTGAGAGGTGATACTCTAAGATAAACAAAATCTCCAATTTTGAAGGTCAGTTCTCTACGTCTCTTGTCGGCATAACTCTTCTGTCTAGACTGGGCTGCCTTGAGGTAATCACGAATCATGCGAACCTTCTCTTCAGTCTCTTGCAGAATGTACGGTCCAAATATCTGACTGTCTCCGGTTTCGGACCAATTCAATGGGGTACGACACTTTCTTCCATATAAAGCTTCAAATGGGGCCATTTGCAAACTGGCTTGATAACTGTTGTTGTAGGAAAACTCCGCGAAAGGCAGACAATCTTCCCACTTAGCTCCATAGGCTAGAACAGAGGCTCTCAACATATCTTCAAGTATTTGATTTACTCTTTTAGTCTGTCCATCAGTCTGAGGGTGGTAAGCTGTGCTAAAGGCTAATTTGGTTCCCAAGGCTTGGTGCAAACTTCTCCAAAATCTTGAGGTGAATTGGGTTCCTCGATCAGAAACTATGATTTTAGGGACTCCATGCAAACTAACAATTCTGGATAGATAAAGATCTGCCAGCTGTCCTGAGGTATAAGTGGTCTTGACAGGAATAAAGTGGGCAACTTTGGTCAGTCTATCCACAATGACCCAGATAGAGTCATTTCCACGGCTAGACCTTGGAAATCCAGTGATGAAATCCATTCCAACAGATTCCCACTTCCATTCCGGAACTTGCAAAGGTTGCAGCAATCCAGCCAGATGTTGATGTTCAGCCTTGACTCTTTGACAAATATCACACTTGGATATGAACGATGCAATCTCACGCTTCATTCCATGCCACCAAAATTGTTCCTTTAGATCTTGGTACATCTTAGTTCCACCGGGATGGATGGAGTAAGGTGTCTCATGGGCTTCCTTCATAATAACTTCCTTCAATTCTGAGTTGGCCGGCACACAGATATGTCCTTTATACCAAAGAAATCCTTGATCATCTTCTTCAAATCCTGGCACCTTGCCGGAACTAATTATGCGCTTAATTCCGTCAATACTCTCATTTTCCTTCAGGGCTTCTTTGATTTGGCTCATCAAGGTGGGTTGAAACTCAAGGTTGGCTAAGAATCCTCGACTGACTAGTTCCAATCCAAACCTTTCAAACTCTTGGTGCAACATGGGTTGCTCCTCTTTGATCATCATATTCAACGAGCATGGCTTCCTACTCAATGCATCGGCCACTACATTGGCCTTACCAGGGTGATAATGAATTTCCAGATCATAATCCTTGATCAACTCTATCCATCTTCTTTGCCTCATGTTCAACTCCTTCTGGGTGAAAATATACTTCAAACTCTTGTGATCAGTGTAGATCTCGCAACGGTTACCCATGAGATAGTGCCTCCAGGTCTTCAAAGCTAGAACTACGGCTGCTAACTCCAGATCTTGGGTTGGATAGTTTTCTTCATGAGGTCGAAGCTGCCGGGAGAGGTAAGCTATGACCTTGCCTTCTTGCATTAACACACAACCAAGTCCAAGTTTGGAGGCGTCGCAATAGACATCAAAGTTCTTGGTGATATCAGGCATGGTTAGGACGGGGGCGGTTACTAATCGCTTCTTGAGCTCTTGAAAACTCTCTTCACACTTAGGGGTCCATTCAAACTTCTTGTCCTTCTTCAACAGTTGGGTCATTGGCCGGGCAATGCTTGAAAATCCTTCAACAAATTTACGGTAATATCCTGCTAATCCGAGAAAACCTCTAACTTCAGTTTGAGTGGTAGGGGCTTCCCATTCCATGACTGATTTGATCTTCTTTGGGTCTACTGATATTCCTCCAGCTGATAATACATGGCCTAAGAATCCAACTTCCTTCAACCAGAACTCACATTTACTGAACTTGGCGTATAGCTGATGCTCTCTAAGAGTCTCTAAGATTAATCTCAAATGGGTTGCATGCTCTTCTTCGGACTTGGAGTAGATAAGAATGTCATCAATGAAGACAACAACAAACTTATCCAGAAACTCCATAAAAACCTTATTCATGAGGTTCATGAAATAGGCAGGGGCATTGGTTAATCCGAAGGACATTACGGTGTACTCATACAATCCGTATCGGGTAGTGAAGGCTGTTTTGGGTATATCAGTTGCACGGATCTTCAGTTGGTGGTATCCAGTTCTAAGGTCTATCTTTGAGAAGACTCGAGCTCCAGTCAATTGGTCAAACAGATCATCAATCTTTGGGAGAGGATACTTATTCTTGATGGTAACATCATTTAGCTTGCGGTAATCGGTGCACAGTCGGCTGGAACCATCACTTTTATCCACAAACAAGACGGGTGATCTCCAAGCGGATGAACTTGGCTGAATCAATCCCTTACTCAAAAGGTCATCCAATTGCTTCTTTAACTCCACTAGTTCAGCTGGGTTCATACGATAGGGTCGTTGGGCTATAGATCCCGTTCCGGGAATAAGCTCAATGATAAACTCAATATCCCGATCCGGGGGCATTCCGGGTAGCTCATCGGGAAAAACATCCGGGTACTCACAGACGATGGGAACTTGCTCTATAGTTGGTCCTGAGATACTCTTATTACATCTGGTGATTTGGGGTGGTTTGACTGACACATGCCTTACTACAATTCCATTGCTACTCCTCATAGTGATGGTCTTTTTGGCACAATCTATAATTCCTTGATGTTGGGACATCCAGTCCATACCTAGGACTACTTCCAATCCCTTGGTTCCTAACACAATCAAACTGGCTAAGAATGATATCCCATGGATTTCTATGGGCACTGCCAAGCAGGTCCAATTAGCCTTTGTTATTGACCCAGGTATTTGCACAGACATGGTATTTTTCAGGGGTGTTGGTTGAAGTCCACTTTTATCAACGAATAACTGAGTAACAAATGAGTGTGAAGCTCCAGAATCAAACAGAACTCTTGCAGGAACTGAATTAACAGGGAACATACCAAGCACAACGTCGGTTGCTTCCTGAGCTTCTTCAACATTCATGTGATTCAGACGGCCTCGAGGGTGAGGCTGGTTCCTTGGTGGATAATTCTTGCCATTTCCAACATGGCGCTGTTGCTGAGCAGGAGTAGTGGTCTTGGATGCATCATTCAGCTTCTTCGGGCATTCATTGGAGTAGTGCCCCTTGATTCCGCACTCATAACAGGTAACACCTGACTTGTCACCAGGCTTGGGCAGCACAGGGGCGCCATTTGGCCTAGGGGTATTGGGGTTGAAGTTGTTGCCATTAGGTCTTGGAGGTGCACGGTTGAAATTGTTGCCGGTCGGACGGTTGGGATAGTTGGGACGTGGAGCAGGTGTAGATGGCCTCATTGGTCTAGGGGTGAAACCCATAGGTGGATTTCCCCTTGGCTTCTGCGAGTTGCTTGAGTTGCCTTGATACATCATACGGCGCTTGCGGTTCTCCGCAGCTTGCTCGAGTTTGCCTTCCATCTGAATGGCAGAGTCAACCAATGACTCCAGGTCTGCAAAGGGAATGCTGACCAAGACACATTGCATCTCATCATGAAGTCCATTCAGAAACCTTTCTTGCTTCTTCTCATTGGTGTTGGTGTCATCTGGGGCATACCTAGACAAGGTAAGAAACTTGTCATGGTAGTCAACCACAGATAGGGAACCTTGCTTCAGATTTCTGAACTCATCTCTCATCCTTTTAATCAATCCCAAAGGAATGTGGGCTTTGCTGAACTTGCTCTTGAACTCCTCCCAAGGCATCACATACCCTTGGGCTTGCATCGCACGAGTGCTATCCCACCAAGCTCTTGCGGCTCCAGCAAGATAGTGGGTGGTGTACAAGACCTTCTCATTTTCGCCGACTCCGGCGACTGCCAAATTGTTCTCCATGGTGCGAAGCCAGTCATCAACATCTAATGGTTCTTCAGACTTAGTGAACATAGGTGGGTTGGTGTTTTGGAAACTCTTTAGCTTGGATCGGTGATCATCATTGCCATTGTTCTCTCCTTCACCATGGCCATTTCCATTGCCATTGTTGTGGTTCATTGCCATCTGGGTTAGCTGCTGAAGAGTGGCCAAGTTAGCTTGGCGCTCAGCTCGGGCTGCTTCTCGGTCTTCCATGATCAACCTTAGCAGTTCGGCCATTTCTAGGTTCGGAGGTGGGGGTGCTCGCGGCATCTGAAGATAACGTGTGTAAGACAAGAGGGAAAAGCTAATCGCTAAGATTGAAATGTAACCTAGATGATGCAATTTTTTTCTTACTAAGGCCTTAAGGGCCAAATTCATATTTCATTCAACAAGCATCAAACATATCATACATACGAGTGCACACATTACAAATGGTTTACATCAAACCATTGCGACTCGTCTACTAGAGAGGGGGATACAACTCACACCTACACGAAGTGACTTAAGGTAAACTCATAACTAGATAACACGGGGATCTCCAATCTAAACATCGGGCTCCTCGGGGTCTTCCTCCTCATCATCTACAATGAATCCAGCGTCCTCATCATGCTCCTGATCATCAAGGTCCTCCATGAAGTCATCCTTGTCACTAATGAGGGCATTATCCTCCTTGCGGAGATCAATGCCTTCCTCCTCACCAAGGTGGCTCTCTAGACTCTCAATGTACTCCGTCAGGTCAGCCACATTGGCCTTCAACTCCTCAATGGTCTGATCTCTCTCATCGCGCTGGCGGCGAAGGCTCTTGCGATCCCTGGCAAGGATCCTGATGGTGCTTCTAGCCTCCACAAGTGCGAAGTGCTCAAGGTTGGCCTTGGTACGGGCACGATCTGCCTCCTGCTGAGTGGAGTACAGCAAGAAGTCCATGTGATCGACATAGGTACTCGGCTCATTTTGCCCTGGCATGTTTGCGGGACGCCCGTCCGCATCACGCCAAGCAAAGTTCCTAAAGCGCTCCCCCTGAATCTCCTCCACATGCAGTCCGCACAAGCGGGCGTGCATCTCCTGCATACCTCGGACCAAACCGTCGGCCCAAGTGTTCTCCACAAGCTCAAACTTGATCCTTGGAGAACTTAGATCTCCCTTCTTGCCATGGTAACTCGCCCTGATAAGCCACCGTAGCTCTCCATCTGGGTGCTCATTGAGCACGGCTCCCTTGAACTCCGGATACAGACGATCCAGGAACAAGGTCAGGGTGGTGAGGTCGCGCTTGAAACAAAGGCTGCCACCATGGCCCAACTGGTACTGCTCAGTGAATACCGGGGCCATCTACAAAATTTTAGATTAGATTAAGTTAGTGATCATCTCAAGTGTGCAAAATTTTAAGTAAGCAAAAACTGAATCATGTACAAAGCTTTGTAAATAGAGAGGAAAAGACTAAGCAATTTTAACCCATTACTTATCTTTTTGCTTTTATAAAGGTTTCATTTAACGCCCATTCTAACTAAGGTCTCCTAAGGTCAGCCTAGGCTCTGATACCAACTTGTGACACCCGCGAATTTATCACAAATTCGAAGTGCCCGTTATGTATTCCACCACAATCCTAGAATCATTGTTGTGATACACATAACGTAGTTGGTAACCAGTTCCATAGACATTACAATACGATGGCTCAAATACAATGGTCATAGTGACCAAGTTCATATTACAACACAATATAGCAGCGGAAATAACGTCTTCGGGTCCATGCCTTCACCCTACAGGCAATGGCGACTCAGGAGACGATCTTAGTTCTGATACTCTTCTTCATAACCTTCCTCCGGATACTCTTCCCCATAGTCTGGCCAAGTTGATAGCCAGGGACACAGCCATGAGTACATTGGATGCACTCGCAAACCATCTTATAAACGAATTGATGAAGTAGATATGCAGGGTTCATATGGTGGACTAAGCACTAAGTTTATTTGCAAAAGCTAGTTTTATTTCCCAAGAAGGTTCATTATTAGATAAGAAGGTTTAATTCTCTAAGTACATCTAAAGAGGAACTTCAAGTGTGTCAATATCAATGTCAAGTCAAGTCATTCACCAAGTTCACCATAGGTTATTATCATTCTTGACAAAAGTCAAGTACAGCTTGCCAACTGTCCATAACCGCGGACACGGCTATTCGAATAGTTTTGAAACCTCTGTAGAGGGGTACACTTTACCCACAAGATTCGATACATCTGCCGGGAGAAATCCACGGATCGTCATACACAAAGTATGCGAGGTTCAGATAATTAAACAAACTCTTTCACTTGCTCACTCTAGTATAGGATCCTTTCCTAGAGCCCGAGACACGGACATCTCCGTTCCGGCGTCTCTAGTTTTGCCCGCTCCAGGATGCTGGATGAATGGAAATTCCACCCGGTTCGGAAGTACCCGCGCACGTTGCACTTCTATAAAGGATGATACAAGGCCTCCCATACTAGGGTGAACAAGCTACGGACTAAGCCCCTTCCCATTTAGGGGTAATGTGGTCGTACGGTAATGGTTGGCTCACATGGTACATCACTTATTATCATTTAGCAAATACATTCCATAGTCCTTAGTCAAGATTATTTTCCTTCATAAAACCCTCATGTAGGAGAAATCTTCAATTCAAGTTTTCAAGTTCATGTCACCAACTTCAAATAGGTTTCCCCTTATAGATGGCCTCCATTTTATTAGCGACTAAGCAACTACCTTGAGTGATGTTTAAAACTAAGGGAAATCTTGGATAAACTCAGCTTGATGCTCTTGCTAAACAAGATATCACTACACATCTATCATTCTACTCTAGCAATTCAATCATGCAATTTACTTAAAACAAGTAGAATGCAATAGTAAAACTAGGCATTTGGAGTATGATTCAAAAGATGGCTTGCCTTGGTTGGCAAAGTGTCCGGGGTAGTCTTCTTCTTCTTGATAATATTCCCCCTCAATATCCTCCTCAGCAACACTAGCGTCTAATAACGAATAAACACAAAGCACACAATCACTACACAAGGCTAACAACACAACAAGCACTCATACTTGTTTTCAAACAATAGCGTTCATGTTGGATTTTATTGAGTTGGGGTGCAAGGTTTCTTCCAAGTGTTCATTTAGTGTGTAAGTTAGATTTTCTACCCTGTGCCATGTGTTGTTTACTTTTTAAGTATGGATATGAAACTAGGGTATTAGGGCTAGTTCAAGTGGGGAGGGATTAATTAAGTAAATTGGTATTGAGGGCAAAACTAATTCTAGGTATATAATAGAGATCTATCATTTTATGCTACCAACTAGGATTAGATTAGGGTCTAATTGGTACCACTAACAAGTTTTGAGTTGATTAAGGTGGGACTAAACAGTAGGGGAGTTAATTAGTGAGTTCACAAACCAAGTTTCATAATTTTAGGAGGCTTAACCAATTTTCTAGAATTTTTCTATGATTAATAAAGCTATGGTCAAGGTATTCTTATTTATTTAAATCCCTAACTCAATTTGGGTTCTAACCAGTTTCACAGGTTAGAGAATTTCCTAAGCTTTCCAACGCATATTTATTTGCTAACAATGGATTTCTAAATCTCTTGGAATTAAAGTTTGAAAATCATATCTGAAACATATTTGAATTAATTCAAAACGGGCGGGAAATAAAATAAAAACAATTCGGACCTAATTCTCACAGAACTGGGCCGATTTCAGAAATAACCCGAACGGGCCGGCCCAATACCGCTTCGCCCCGGGCGGGAAATGTTTAAAACGGAGCTGACAGGTGGGGCCTACTGGTCAGGCCACTTAATCCCACCGAACCGGTACGCGACAGACGGATCAAGATCTAATGGCTCACAAGCGTCGTCTACCTCGGCTAGGGCTGGGAGCTCACCGGCGTGCAGAGACGAGTGTTCGACGGCGAGGGCTCGACGGAGAGGAAGCAAGGCTTGACGGCGATGACGCAGAACGGCGGCGGCTGCTCGACTCCTCCGCCTGGCACCGGCGGCGTGTCCAACGGCGGCCGGATGCGATGGCGCCTCCCGCGTCCAGTAGCTCGCCGGCGGAGCCGGTGACGTCGAACGGAAAGGAACTGGGAGAAGAGGAGGTGTCTGGGAGGCTGCTGGGAGCGGGGTGAGTTCGATCGTGTGCTCGGAGGGGCTTTATATAGGCCAGGGAGTCGAGGGTGAGGGCGGCAGAAGGTGGCCGGTGCGGGGGCCCTGGCGACGTGCAAAGGCCACGCCGGGCACGGCGGCCTCGGGGGCGTGCTGGAGGGGTGTTGTCTCGGCGGCGGAGTGCTGTGGGTCGGTGCTGGCGAGGTCACGACGGTCGGCAACGTGCAGAGGGCAGAGGGAGAAGAGAGGGGGTCCTGGGCGCGTTCTTCCTCTTCTCCTCCATTTCTCACGGCTCGGGTCGGGGCAGAGGGGGCTGGGCTCGACCGCGGGGGTCTCCACGAGCATGGCTACAGGGTCAAGACGAACGAGAACAGTGAAGCTCACAGTAGCTCCGATTTTCTGGATTTTTGCCTGCTAGGTGTTCGATCAAATGCCCGCAAGAAATTTGAATTCGAAATTTTGAAAATGGCCACTGTGGTTCGTCAACATATTGGACAAGGGTTCTAGAACTATTTTTGTTTGGAGAAAATATCATGTTTTGTAGAAATTTGTTTTTGAAATTAGGGTTTGGTTGCTGAATCAGATTCAAAGTTTGGCAGAAGTTTGAGTTAGGTTACACTTTGAATTTTGGTTTGAAACTTCTTGGTTGAGTTAGTATGCAACTTGGTCAAGCTCAACTAACTGACCACACCTTCACTTGAGTTACAGATTTCTTATTCTAAGTGCTCAAAGTAGGGTAGTCAATAATAATTTCTAGATCAAACTTTTCTTCTCTTTTTCTTTCTTTCTTTTATTTCTGGTTTCTTTGGTTCTGATATTTCTTCTCTAATGCTTCTGTTGGTTAAGTTAGAATGAACCAACTATTGCACAACAAATAATAACACACATGAAATCATAGAAGACATATAATAGAAAATACATGCATACATGCCATAATAGATAAAAAGTTTTAGTTGGTCCAAAAATTTGGTACTTTAATTCATAGGGCATGGATTACAATTTTCTGAGTTGTTACATCAGCAGTTCGATCTATGATTTCGCATTCATGGACGTTGATAAGATCCTTCCATTTAGTAGCACCTTAGGATGGCATAGCCTTAACGTTAATGGCGAGGTTCAAAAGAGGAAAGGCTTGCGATGGATACCTAGGCACCCAGAGACGAGGAAGGGCGTAGCAAGCGACGAAATGCTTCAGGGAGTTGAAAATAAGCATAGATCCGGAGATTCCCAAATAGGGCAACCTTTTAAACTGCCTGCTGAATCCATGAGCAGGCAAGAGACAACCTGGCGAACTGAAACATCTTAGTAGCCAGAGGAAAAGAAAGCAAAAGTGATTCCTGTAGTAGCAGCGAGCGAAATGGGAGAAGCCTAAACCGTGAAAACGGGGTTGTGGGAGAGCAATACAAGCATTGTGCTGCTAGGCGAAGCGGTTGAGTGCCGCACCCTAGATGGCTAAAGTCCAGTAGCCGAAAGCATCACTAGTTTACGCTCTGACCTGAGTAGCATGGGGCACGTGGAATCCCGTGTGAATCAGCAAGGACCACCTTGCAAGGCTAAATACTCCTGGGTGACCGATAGCGAAGTAGGATTCTTTTCAATGAGTAGTTGTAGGTCCAACTTCGGAAAAGAGAATCTGATAAAGCTTTTCTTGCCTAGAGTCATTGAGTCATTATATACCATAATTCTATTATGGATCCTCCGCGGTCTTATTTCTTTCATTCTTGCTCGAGCCGGATGATGATAAATTCTCATGTCCGGTTCCCTTGGGGGATGGATCCTAAAGAGTTCACCTATCCCAATAACAAAGAAACCAGACTTAAATGATCCTGTATTAAGAGCTAAATTAGCTAAAGGGATGGGACATAATTATTACGGGGAACCCGCATGGCCCAATGATCTTTTATATATTTTTCCAGTAGTAATTCTAGGTACTATTGCATGTAATGTAGGTTTAGCGGTTCTCGAACCATCAATGATTGGTGAACCGGCGGATCCGTTTGCAACTCCTTTGGAAATATTACCTGAGTGGTACTTCTTTCCCGTGTTTCAAATACTCCGTACGGTACCCAATAAGTTATTGGGCGTTCTCTTAATGGTTTCTGTGCCAACAGGCTTATTGACAGTACCCTTTCTAGAGAATGTCAATAAATTCCAAAATCCCTTTCGCCGCCCAGTAGCTACGACCGTTTTTTTAATCGGTACTGCAGTAGCTCTTTGGTTAGGTATTGGAGCAACATTACCGATTGATAAATCTTTAACTTTAGGCCTTTTTTAGGTATTTTTTGATTCATTCAACCGTGAAGTACTGTGCATAGGTATCTAGGAAATAGTTACTTCCAAGTGAATCTTCCCTAGATACCTAAAATCCATTTTATTATGATCCATTTCGCGAAAATATAGATTGTGCCAAAGATGCAAAATTGTTTTCTTTTTTTCTTTTTATTCTAACTCGAAAAAGAAGAAGAATAAAAAATTGCAATGGATTTAAAACGAAAGCTTACTCTTAAGTAAATCGATTGGGAGATACTTCTCTAGAGTGTCCCGGATATGTTTTCTATCTTCCATACGAAAACTGTCAATTCTCATAAGATCTTCTTCAGTCTTACTCAAAAGGTCCAATAGTGTATGTATATTGGCCCTTTTGAGACAATTATACGTTCTATAAGGCAATTCTAATTGATCAATAAAAATACAATTCAATGGAATTCCTTTTTTGTTTTTCTTTATTAGATTAGTTAATCTTTTTTGAAAAGTAAAAAGGGGTGGAGTAAACCTGTTTTTATTTTCTTCGAAACTAGTGCCCTCTTCCTCCGCGTGTAGAAAAGGAAGAAATAAATCAATCAAATTACGAGAGGCCTCATAAAGCGCTTCCTTAGGGGTTAAACTTCCATTAGTCCATATTTCTAGAAAAAGTATCTCGTGTTTTTCATTTCCATTCCCACAAGAAAAAATACTATAATTCACATTTCGAACAGGCATGGATACAGCATCTATAGGATAACTTCCATCTTGGTAGTTCTTTCGGAGTTCCGTCTGATATCCACGATCTCTCTTTATCTGTAACTCAATACAAAAATCAATGGGCTCTGTCAAGTTAGCTATAGGTTGTGACGTATCAACGATTTCTACGGAAGGTGGTAAGATTATATCTTGAGCAGTTATGTATCTAGGACCTTTGACGCAAATTGATGCGTCTCTAACTCCATAGAGATTACTTCTCAATACAATTTGATTGTCTCTCGGCCAATATCGATTTTTAGAAAGAAAAAACAAGAATTTTCTTCTTTTTTTTATTAACATTAAGAAAAAAGAATATAACTAAAATGGAATTGGCAATATAATTTTTATAGACTTTTGAAAGAAAAAAAAGGTTTGTTGCAATCGTTATTTCTTGTCTCTATCATATAACTAACGTAAACCTTTGGATTTGGAACGGGGAGAGATGGCTGAGTGGACTAAAGCGGCGGATTGCTAATCCGTTGTACAATTTTTCGTCGCGCCTATAGTGCCCGAATTCTATGTCGACCTTCCTATGAATTCTATCCCGACCTTCCTATTTTGAAAATAAAAATGGAAAAATAGGAGAAAAAAAATGACAGAAAAAAAAATAGGAGAGAAAAAAAAACCCGAGAGAAGCAAAAGTCACTTTTGAAGGTTTAGTTACGGAAGCCACTTTTTCTCTTTTTTAATTTAAATAAATAGAAAGAAACAGAAAGTTTTTTTACTTTACTAGACTTTTGAACATTAGAACACTAACAGGTCAAATTTTATATTTTAATTTTAATAAGTAAAAGAAGTCAGTTAATTCATTAAGGTTATGTTTATACGACGTATCAATGGCCAACTCTCAGTAGAAGGTTCCTTCGGAACAATTATTATTTATTTCAAGCTATTTCGGATCTTTCTTAATCTTCAAAAAGAAAAAAATTCCGTAATGGAATGGTAGGATGAAAAAAAAAAGAAAAAATCAAAAGGAAGTGTGGAAAAAATGACAAGAAGATATTGGAACATCAATTTGAAAGATATGGTAGAAGCATGAGTTCATTTTGGTCATGGTATTAAGAAATAGAATCCGAAAATGTCCCCTTACATTTTGGCAAAGCGCAAAGGTACTCATATTATAAATCTCGCTAGAACGGCTCGTTTTTTATCAGAAGCCTGTGATTTAGTTTTTGATGCAGCAAGTCAGGGAAAAAGTTTCTTAATTGTTGGTACAAAAAAAAGAGAAAAGAATCCTAATACTTCATTGGGTGGGATGGCGGAGCAAACCAAAAAAATTGTCTTATTTGGTTTTGGTAAGGTTATAAATTAACAAATAAGACAGGAAAGAGTAAATATTCGCCCGCGAAATCCTAATTATTCCGATATATAAAATATGAATTCCAATGGCTTTTGCTATAGTAACCTTCCCAACCACGATTTTTTATTCCACTCTGTTATTTAATTGATATCATTTAGCAAAATGAAACACAACATATGCATCCATCTTTCGGCTCGAGAATTTCATGGGATAGAGATATGGTATAAGAAATAGGCTATTAAGTAACTCTAAATGAATTGTGGATACGTCTGTATCCTTAACATACTGAAATGATTGCCAGACACAAACTGTTCATGGGCGAAAAGTGAGTTGTTTAGGTCCTGGAGGGTTGAGAGGGAGAACTGCAAGTTTTCGGAGCCGAGATATTCATCCGAGTCACTATGGGCGTATTTGTCCAATTGACACGTCTGAAGGAATCAATGTTGGACTTACTGGATCTTTAGCAATTCATGCGAGAATTGATCACTTATGGGGATCCATAGAAAGCCCGTTTTATGAAATATCTGCTGAGAAAGCAAAAAAAAATCGAGACAAGTAGTTTATCTATCACCAAATAGAGATGAATATTATATGATAGCAGCAGGAAATTCCTTGTCCTTGAATCAAGGTATTCAGGAAGAGCAGGTTGTTCCAGCTAGATACCGTCAAGAATTCCTGACTATTGCATGGGAACAGATTCATGTTAGAAGTATTTTTCCTTTCCAATATTTTTCTATTGGAGGTTCTCTCATTCCTTTTATTGAGCACAATGATGCGAATCGGGCTTTAATGAGTTCTAATATGCAGCGGCAAGCAGTTCCCCTTTCTCGGTCCGAGAAGTGCATTGTTCGAACTGGATTGGAACGCCAAACAGCTCTAGATTCGCGGGTTTCCGTTATAGCCGAACACGAGGGAAAGATCGTTTCTACTGATAGTCATAAGATCCTTTTATAGGACTCCTTACGAGCGTTCTTTCTATCTACTATTATCTAAAAATAATCAAGTTATTAATGACTAGACGAAACCAAGAAATTACCCCTTATGTGCGAAATTATAGAAGATCCCCTTTAAGATCAAACAATTCCATCGAATTGAGTATGACTGTATGTGTGATAGCATCTACTATACCAGGAATATCAATGAACCCCATTCTTGCAATTGCTCAGGATACCCTCTTTTAGCTGCTAGGTCTATTTCTTTCTTAGTTCAAGATCCCTCTTACTAACTGGAATAAAAGAATTAGTAGATCTGTTCCGCCCAAAATGGGAATGGGCGCTAGGGTTATGAACTTATAATCATGGAATCGACTCGATCATCAAATTATAAGTTCATTCCATACCGGACCAGACCATGCACAAATGCGAGTTTAGTAATCAGTAATCGTTCTTGAATTCGAAGATTTATCTTCGTCTATTTTACTTTCAGTCGAATTCCTAATTGTTTGAATTGTGTAATCTTCCATTATGGAGATGGGTAACCGACTTAAAGCAATTTGATTGTAATTCAATTCATGACGATCATAAGTAGAAAGTTCATATTCTTCAGTCATTGATAAACAGTTTGTCGGACAGTACTCAACACAATTGCCACAAAATATACAAACTCCAAAATCAATGCTATAATTAAGCAATTGTTTCCTTTTAATATCCTTTTCAAATCTCCAATCTACAAGGGGTAGATCTATCGGACATACCCGAACACATACTTCACAAGCAATACATTTATCAAATTCAAAGTGAATTCGCCCCCGGAAACGCTCCGGTGTAATTGATTTTTCATAAGGGTAATGAATCGTTATAGGTAAACGATTTGTGTGGGATAAGGTAGTTATGAAACTTTGACCAATGTACCTTGTAGCACGTATTGTTTGTTGACCATAACTCATGAACCCAGTTACCATAGGGAACATATTCATTCTAAATATCTATGAAAAAGATATGTTTCTTTCTCTTGTTTGAGAGAGCCTTTGTGTTGAAAATATTCTTACTGTTATTGTATTATCTTATTTATAGTGAAACAAGTTGGGAAGAGGTTGTTAATAAGAGATTCCCCAAGGAAATAGGTAAAAGAAATTTCCATCCAAGATTTAATAACTGATCCATTCTCATCCTAGGTAAAGTCCATCTTATTGTGATAGAAATGAAGAGAAATAAATAAGCTTTAGTTAATGTAATAAAGATACCCATTATTATTTCGAAGATTCCAACTGCGTAATTCATTTGGAAAAAATCAAAAAAGGATATATAGGGAATAGAAAAATTCCACCCGCCTAAGTAGAGAACTGTTACAAATAAAGAGGAAACTAATAAATTTAAGTAAGAAACAAGATAAAATAAAGCATATTTTATACCGGAATATTCGGTTTGATAACCTGCTACTAATTCTTCCTCTGCTTCTGGTAAATCAAAGGGTAATCTTTCACATTCTGCTAAAGAAGAAATTAGAAAAACCAGAAAACCTATAGGCTGGCGCCAAATATTCCATCCAAAAAAACCATATTTAGACTGTGCTTCAACTATATCAACTGTACTTGAACTGTTAGATAATCATAGTCGATGATAACATCACAGTTCCCACCGCTATTTCAAAACCGTACATGAAACCTTAGCTTCATACGGCTTCTCTATGATCAGAAAAAAGAGAGGACTGTTTCGTTTCGTTATTAGCCCCCGGGGCGTAGATAGAATTAGGTAAAATAAAATATATGGGAAAGTCCTAAATTAGACCAAAGGAATTCTGTCTGCTAGAATAAGAAAAAGCGCTTCCGAATTGATCTCATCCTTTATAATATAATAAAATATTTTCTTTGTTTCAGTAATAACTTAATCTTGAAATAAAACACTTGTTATAGGAATTCAATTAATAAATGAAAAGATTTGGGCATTAGTTTATGAGGAATTCTGTATGAATATGTATAGAGGAAGGAAATAATTCAAATTTTTTTGTATTGCACTCCATATCTTTTGTCCTACTCTTCTTTCCCTGGGTAGGGAGTATTTAAAAAGAAAAAAAAAAAAGGGATAAAGGGTTAATTCGTTCTTTATAGCCATTTCCTTAACAAGTGAATAGGAACATACTCTGGATCGGAGTCTGAAGAAAGTACTACTTGATAATTTCCACTAATTTCAAGTCCTTATTATGATTCCTTTTATGGGGAAAAATCTCTAATGTCTTAGATTCCCCATTACTAATCCTTTATGTACTTTAGTGTTCCTAACCCTTCACTAACTTTTGATGGATTCTTCTTATGATTATAAGTTCTAGTAATGGAATTACATATCGCGAATCCTTCTCGTAGAATTGAGAATGAAGTTTTCATTCTGTACATGCCAG
>QXEO01000550.1:6980086-6987586 GCA_007115705.1 Dactylis glomerata | reverse complement strand
CTAAAATCTATTTTACGGTATAGGCGCTTATGACCTCCCCCTCTATGCCTTGCGGTAATGATTCCTCTGGAATTACGACCTTTACCACAACGGTGCCGCCCATGGATCAAATTATTTCGTGGATTGGATTTCACTTGCCTGTCTACGGTTCCCTTGCGTGTGCTCGGAATAGGTTTTTTGTATAAATGTTTCGCCGTATTATTAAGTATTCTCCTTTAGTTTTTTTCTCTATCTAGAAGTGGAATAGAATAACCGGGTTGAAGGGTAATGATCATACGTCTGTAATGCATTGTATGTCCCAGAATAGGTCCTATTCTTCTACCCTTTCCATGTAGTCGATGGCTATTCACAGCTACTACCTTAACACCAAAGAAGAGTTCGACCGAATGCTTTATTTCTGTCTTAGTGAATCCCGATTCGGCATTAAAAGTATATTGATTCTTTCCCAATAAACGAAGACTTTTTTCTGTAAATACTGCGTATTTGATTCCATCCATAAATCGACTTTCCCTCCTATGCTCTGAGTTCCAGTATCGATAAGAATTCGAGTTCTTATTGTTCTTATGTTATGGTATAAATATACCATACCAATTCGTTAGGTATGGATGATGGATGAGGTTCCATGGATAGAGAACCAGTTCCAATAGACTTATGGAACGTTTCCGTTCGTGTGCATCCAGCAGGAATTGAACCCACAAATTTACCAATTATGAGTTGGGCGCTTTAACCATTCACCCATGGATGCTTAACAGGGATCATCGTACATCGTAAATAACCAATTTTCATATAGAAAGACATATCATAGAAAAATGAAATCGAAAATATTCGGAGATGACTATGAAAACACCTCTCTGGATCCTCGAATTGAAAGAGAGATTGAGAGGGATCAAGAATCCTAATTCTCGCTATTTGGAATGGATCCAATTCTATTGAATCTGACTCATAGTGATCATTTCTCTTTAGCAAAGAATGACCTTGGTTATCAAAGGATTGAACAACCGGGATCCATTTACTTATGATACCTAGTTGGCATTGATAACAAGGATCTAATGAATTATGAGTTTAATAGATCCCCTTTAGCAGAAAGACCTATATTCCTTGCTCATTATCAGACAATCACTTACTCATGGAAAACCCTTTTCGTTCCGCTTAGCCCTATCGGGTATTTTAGTGATAGGTTCTATAGGAACTGGACGATCCTATTTGGTCAAATACCTAACGAAAAATTACAATTTTCCTTTCATTAAGGTATGAGGGCTTCTTATTCCACGAGAACGAAAGCACCTTTTCATTCTTTCATATACTTCCTCCGGGCTTTCTTTCCGCACTATTATGGATAGTCAAATAATGGGAAAAATTGGATTCAATTGTCAACCGGTCCTATCGAAAGTAGGATTGACTATGGATTCGAGCCATCGCACATGGTTTCATAAAATCTGTACGATTTTCTCGATCTAAATCGAGCAGGTTTTCATGAAGAAGATCTTGTTCAGCATGTTCTATTCGATACTGGTAGGAGAAGAACCTGACTCGGTATTCTTAAAAAAAGAGGGGAAGCAGAACCAAGTCAAGATGATATGGGTCGCCCCTTCTTCTTGTGCCAAAGATCTTACCATTTCCGAAGGAACTGGGGCTACATTTCTTTTCAATTTCCATTCAAGAGTTTCTATTTGTTTCCACGCCCTTTTTTTGAGACCTCAAAACATCAGGACAAATTACTTCTCTTAGGAACACAGACAAGAAAAAGGATAACGGTAGCCCTCCCATTAACTACTTCATTTTCATTTATGAATTTCATAGTAATAGAAATCTATGTCCTACCGAGACAGAATTTAGAACTTGCTACCCTCTTGCCTAATAGGCAAAGATTTACCTCTGTAGAAAGACTGATTCATTCGGATCGGATCGATATGAGGACCCAACTCCGTTGCATTGCCGGAATCCATGTTCCATATTTGAAGCGGGTTGACCTCCGTGCTTCTCTCATGGTACAATCCTCTTCCTGCTGAGCCCACTGCTGAATTTAGTATATCTAATATGAATTGGCGATCAGAACACGTATGGGTAGAACTTCTAAAAGGTTCTCGAAAAAGGGGTAATTTTTTCTGGGCCTGTATTCTTTTTCTAGGTTCACTAGGATTCTTATCGGTTGGGGGGTCCAGTTATCTTGGTAAGAATATTATATCTATACTTCCATCTCAACAAATTCTTTTTTTTCCACAGGGGGTCGTAATGTCTTTCTACGGAATCGCGGGCCTATTCATTAGCTCCTACTTGTGGTGTACTATTTTGTGGAATGTAGGTAGTGGTTATGACCGATTCGATAGAAAAGAGGGAATAGTGTGCATTTTTCGTTGGGGATTTCCTGGAATAAAACGTCGCGTCTTCCTTCAATTCCTTATGCGGGATATCCAATCAATTAGAATTCAGGTTAAAGAGGGTCTTTCTCCTCGTCGTATTCTTTATATGGAAATCCGGGGCCAGGGGGTCATTCCCTTGACTCGTACTGATGAGAAGTTTTTTACTCCACGAGAAATGGAACAAAAAGCTGCCGAATTGGCCTATTTCTTGCGCGTACCAATTGAAGTATTTTGAGTACCCCTTTTTTATTATTATTAATTAATTGAATGAAGAATAATTGGAAGAAGAAAAGTTTTCTCAACACAGAGAGGAAGTCCCCTCGAAATTGGATTTGTTATTGTAAGGGTATTTTGGAGTATTTATCTAAAGGAAGGAACAAATGAGGATAAGATAAAATTATTTTTAATTTATTTTGTCCAAGTGAGATATATCCCGTACTATTCTTCCATTTTCATCCGAAAGGTCTTTTTTTTATTCTATTTCACTATTCCACTCTAAGAAAGAACCCAATGAAATTCCACTAATATACAAAAAAGAAGAGAAGAATAGATACAGGGTATCAAACCTTGCTATAGAGTTTTTGCTTCAAAGAAAAAGACATATCATATAGAGTCAGGGAATGAAATAGAGTCAGCGAATGAAGCGGGTTCATTAACAACTCAATTTACAGATCAAAAATGAAAAAAAAGAAAGCATTGCCTTCTTTACTATATCTTGTATTTATCGTACTTTTGCCCTGGGGGGTTTCTTTCTCATTTAACAAATGTCTGGAACTTTGGATTAAGAATTGGTGGAATACCCAACAATCCGAAACTCTCTTAACTGATATTCAAGAGAAAAGGATTCTAGA
The DNA here is from genome assembly GCA_007115705.1 of Dactylis glomerata. Classification (NCBI taxonomy): domain Eukaryota; kingdom Viridiplantae; phylum Streptophyta; class Magnoliopsida; order Poales; family Poaceae; genus Dactylis; species Dactylis glomerata. Next base: position 6,984,375 of record QXEO01000550.1, on the reverse strand, counting down.
AAGATTCATAGAATTAGAAGAACTTTATCTCTTGGACGAGATGATAAAAGAAAAACTAAAGACACATGCACAACAACCTCCTATAGGGATACACAAGGAAATAATACAATTGGTCAAAATGGATAATGAGGATCATCTCCATATCATTTTGCATTTCTCGACAAATATAATATGTTTGGCTATTCTAAGCGGTTCTTTTTTTCTGAGTAAAGAGGAACTTGTCATTTTGAATTCTTGGGTTCAGGAATTCTTCTATAACTTAAATGACTCAATAAAAGCTTTTTTTATTCTTTTAGTTACTGATTTTTTTGTTGGATTTCACTCCACCCGTGGTTGGGAACTAGTAATTCGTTGGGTCTACAACGATCTTGGATGGGCTCCTAATGAGCTAATTTTCACGATTTTTGTTTGTAGTTTTCCAGTAATTCTAGATACATGTTTGAAATTTTGGGTATTTTTTTGTTTAAACCGTCTATCTCCTTCGCTTGTAGTCATTTATCATTCAATTAGTGAAGCATAAATTCATTCAATTTCCTGTTCCTGATATTAATCAAATTAGCATCTTTCTTTAGAAAGAAAGCCCTTTTCCATTTTAGCAAAATTCTTTCTATTTCAACTTGCTTTAAGGTATTCATCATTCTTATCCGGATTAGATAAGACTTTAAGTAAAAAATAATTCAGAATTTCAGTATCTTTAAATATCTAAGTATAAATACCAAGAATAAAGAAGAAAGAAGGATTTATTTGCGGCAATAGATGTCTTTCACATACAACTAGAAAAAAAATTTCCTTTTTGAATGGCAGTTCCAAAAAAACGTACTTCAATGTCAAAAAAGCGTATTCGTAAAAATATTTGGAAGAAAAAGACTTATTTTTCCATAGTACACGCTTATTCTTTAGCAAAATCAAAATCATTTTCCAGCGGCAATGAGGATCCAAAACCAAAGGGTTTTTCTGGTCAACAAACAAACAAATAATAAGGTTTTGGAATAATCTGAATTGACCTATAAAAAAATAATTCCAATTATTTAATATGAATAATTTTATTAATTAATTAATGTACTTTTATGTGTCGAATTACTCAACACAATATTCTTAGAACAAACCCCTCTGATATCTGCTATATGGAATAAAAGTTTTGGTATACTGTGTGCTAAGTATTCTTGATCAATAAACTTTTCATAATAGAATTCTCATAATAAAATATAAGAATTCTATTATGAAAAGTTGAGTAATCTTGCAATAGGACTTACCACTTCCATCTATTTTTTCCAAAATCATTGGTTTAAGGTTAGTAAATAGTAAATCCTATTAATAAGAGCATAAAGAGTTTCATTCAATAAAATGGACAAAATCCAAAAAGCTTTTTCTATTTATCCATTTTAATGAAATAATTTATAAAATTTTAAGGAGAAACTAATTTAATTAGAAAAAAAAATTAGTTCGATATTGCAACTTATAAAAGAGGGGGGACAACTCTTTCAAGCAGTGTTTCCATTAGGCAAAGCAAGAGTTTATTGTAAAAAAAATTGCAATGATACTACTAAACGAAGTATATTTTAATGAAGACTCTAATGTTCCTAAATTTTATGGACTTTCCCAATCTCGACGATTCTCACGATAATAGCTATTATTCTTTTAAGTTACCTACTATTTGAAGTTAGCCGCCATGGTGAAATTGGTAGACACGCTGCTCTTAGGAAGCAGTGCTCAAGCATCTCGGTTCGAATCTGAGTGGCGGCATTCTCGAAAAAGAATACAATAGATTAGAAACTGGATTCAATTCGAAATTTACAATTTTGTAATGAGACCTTCACCTTATGCTATTTGCAACTTTAGAACATATATTAAATCATATCTCTTTCTCCACCATTTCCATTGTGATTACGATTCATTTGATAACCTTATTAGTTCGTGAACTTGAGGGATTACGTGATTCGTCAGAAAAAGGAATGATAGTTACTTTTTTCTCTATAACAGGATTCCTAGTTTCTCGCTGGGCTTCTTCGGGACATTTTCCATTAAGTAATTTATATGAGTCGTTGATCTTCCTTTCATGGGCTCTGTATATTCTTCATACCATTCCTAAGATACAGAGCTCTAAAAATGATTTAAGCACAATAACTACGCCAAGTACTATTTTAACGCAAGGCTTTGCCACATCAGGTCTTTTAACTCAAATGCATCAATCCACAATACTAGTACCTGCTCTCCAATCTCAGTGGTTAATGATGCATGTCAGTATGATGTTACTAAGCTATGCAACTCTTTTGTGCGGATCCTTATTATCTGCCGCTATTCTAATCATTAGATTTTGAAATAATTTCAATTTCTTTTCTAAAAAGAAAAAAAATATTTTAACTAAAACATTTTTCTTTAGTTATTTCTATGCAGAAAGAAGTGCTTTAAAAAGCACATCTGTTCCTTCATTCCCAAATTATTACAAATATCAATTAACGGAGCGTTTGGATTCTTGGAGTTATCGTGTCATTAGTCTAGGATTTACCCTTTTAACTATAGGTATTCTTTGCGGAGCAGTATGGGCTAATGAGGCGTGGGGATCCTAAGGAGAATTGGGCATTTATTACTTGGACCATATTTGCAATTTATTTACATAGTAGAACAAATCCAAATTGAAAGGGTACGAATTCTGCACTTGTGGCTTCGATAGGATTTCTTATAATTTGGATCTGCTATTTTGGTATCAATCTATTCGGAATAGGTTTACATAGTTATGGTTCATTTATATTAACACCTAACTAATTACATAAAATAAAGCCTTCATTTCCTGAAGGTTTTTACTTTTCTGTTTTATTTGAGAACCCCTTGAACGCCTTCTCAAAGGGTTCTCAAAAATTCAAGATAGATCTAATTAGACTTCTGCATTAATAGAGCGGACTAGTAAAAAACCTATTTAGGATAATAATTGGATAAGAGAGCCTCTACCCTGTCAACGGATAGAGAGAGAACAAAATCTGGATAAATACCAATTCCTATTACTGGTAAAAAGATACAGATTAAAATAAAGAGTTCTCGTGGTCCAGAATCCACAAAATTAGTGTTTGGACCATTAAATAGCTTGTATCCATAGAACATTTGGCGTAACATAGATAATAAATAAATAGGAGTTAATATCATTCCTATTGCCATTACAAAAGTAATTAGCATTTTTGGCATTAACAGAAATTTTGGACTAGTAATTAGGCCAAAAAAGACTACTAATTCTGCGACAAAACCACTCATTCCTGGTAAGGCAAGAGAAGCCATTGAAAAGCTACTAAACATAGTAAAAAAATTGGCATTGGGATAGATATTCCTCCCAGTTCTTCGAGATAAACAAGACGCATTCTATCAGAAGCCGTTCCTGCCAAGAAAAAAAGTGTAGCACCAATAAATCCATGGGATAATATTTGTAAAATAGCTCCATTGAGTCCAATGTTGGTTATGGCACCAATTCCTATAATTATGAAACCCATGTGAGATACAGGGGAGTAGGCTATTCTTTTTTTGAAATTTCGTTGACCAAGAGAAGTTGAAGCTGCATAGATTATTTGGATCGCTCCTATTATTACTAACCAGGGCGAAAAGAGATAATGAGCATGAGGTAACAATTCCATGTTGATCCGAATCAATCCATATGCTCCCATCTTTAATAAGATTCCCTCTAAAAGCATACATGTACTATAATGCGCTTCGCCATGGGTATCCGGTAACCATGTATGTAGGGGTATAATCGGCAATTTGACAGCATAAGCAATAAGGAAGCCAAAATATAAAAGTATTTCCTAGGCTGCAGGGTATGATTGATTAATTAATCTTTCCAAATCTAATCCTGGTTCGTTGGAACCATATAAGCCCATACCCAGAACTCCGATTAAGAAAAAGATGGAACCGCCTGCAGTATACAAAATAAACTTTGTAGCTGAATATAGACGCCTCTTCCCCCCCCCCACATGGATAAAAGTAAGTAAACAAGAATTAATTCTAACTCCCACATGATAAAAAAAAGTAAAAGGTCTCGCAAAGAAAATAATCCTATTTGACCACTATACATTGCGAGCATCAGGAAATAGAATAATCGCGAATTCCGGGTAACTGGCCAAGCTGCTAAAGTAGCTAAAGTAGTGATAAATCCTGTCAATAAAATAGATCCTAATGAAAGTCCATCGATTCCCAATCTCCAGTGGAAATCGAAGATATCTATCCATTTATAATCCTCCTTTAATTGGATTAAGGGATCCTCCAGTTGGAAATGATAACAGAATGCATAAGTCATTAGAAGGAATTCT
>QXEO01000550.1:6945086-6975086 GCA_007115705.1 Dactylis glomerata | reverse complement strand
CTGTAGCGAAACTTATTGCAAAAGAGGGTAAATCGGCCACTTTAAGATTACCATCTGGGGAGGTCCGTTTAGTATCCCAAAACTGCTTAGCAACAGTCGGACAAGTGGGTAATGTTGGGGTGAACCAAAAAAGTTTGGGTAGAGCCGGATCTAAGTGTTGGCTAGGTAAACGCCCCGTAGTAAGAGGGGTAGTTATGAACCCTGTGGACCACCCCCATGGGGGCGGTGAAGGGAAAGCCCCTATTGGTAGAAAAAAAACCAACAACCCCTTGGGGTTATCCTGCGCTTGGAAGAAGAACTAGGAAAAGGAAAAAAATATAGCGATAGTTTTATTCTTCGTCGCCGTAAGTAAATACGTAACTAGGAATATGGAAAATTGCATTTTTGGAATTTGCAATAATGCGATCTTTGGCTCTAGAACTGAATCATTTCCTTGTATCTGAGAAGAATTTCCAGGTTACTAGGGAGGAAGTTTGATTGGAATAAATATAAATTCTTTTCTTATTTCTATTTTATGATTGACCAATATAAACATCAACAACTTCAAATTAGACTCGTTTCCCCTCAACAAATAAAGGCTTGGGCTAACAAAAACCTACCTAATGGAGAAGTCGTTGGCGAAGTCACAAGGCCCTCTACTTTTCATTATAAAACCGATAAACCAGAAAAAGATGGATTGTTTTGCGAAAGAATCTTTGGACCCATAAAAAGCGGAATTTGCGCTTGTGGCAATTCTCGAGCGAGTGGAGCAGAAAACGAAGACGAAAGATTTTGCCAAAAATGCGGGGTAGAATTTCTGGATTCTCGGATACGAAGATATCAAATGGGATACATCAAACTCGCATGTCCCGTGACTCATGTGTGGTATTTGAAAGGTCTTCCTAGTTATATCGCGAATCTTTTAGATAAACCTCTTAAGAAGTTGGAAGGCCTAGTATATGGTGATTTCTCTTTTGCTAGGCCTAGCACTAAAAAACCTACTTTTTTACGATTACGAGGTTTATTCGAAGAGGAAATTGCATCCTGTAACCACAGCATTTCTCACTTTTTTTCTACTCCAGGCTTTGCAACATTTAGAAATCGGGAAATTGCGACAGGGGCAGGTGCTATTAGAGAACAATTAGCAGATTTGGATTTGCGAATTATTATAGAGAATTCCTTGGTCGAATGGAAGGAATTAGAAGACGAGGGGTATAGTGGAGATGAATGGGAAGATAGAAAAAGACGAATAAGAAAAGTTTTTTTGATTAGACGCATGCAATTGGCAGAGAGGGGATGTGATGATTGAGGTTTTGAATAAGACAACCTTTGCATTTTATATTTGGATCTTTTTCGTATTTCAAAATAGTGAAAAAGTAAAATAAGAGGTGTTAAGCTTTTTATCATTCTGGCATCGAGCTATTTTGCCGCAGGACCTCCCCTACAGTATCGTCACCGCAGTAGAGTTTAACCACCAAATTCGGGATGGATTGGTGTGGTTCCTCTACGCCTAGGACACCAGAATATCGAACCATGAACGAGGAAAGGCATGAGATAAATATTGGCTAGTAATTGTGAAGCCCCAATTCTTGACTGAACGGGACACCAAAGGCCTCTGCCCTCCCTCTCTATCTATCCAAGAGATGGAAGGGCAGAGTTTTTTTTTGGTTTTTCATCTTTTCATCAAAGAGTTGAACAATGAAGATAGATGGCAAGTGCCTGATCAATTTGATCAGGCCGTGTAGGAACAATGTTCAAATCGTTCGTTCGTTAGGATGCCTCAGCTGCATACATCACTGCACTTCCACTTAACACCTATTTAAACGGCTCGTCTCGCCGCTACCTTATCCTATTTCCATACTTCTGTCGCTCCATCCCCATATGGGTGGAGAACCCGTCGCTGTCTCGGTTGTGATACCGGAGGCTCTAGGGAAGTCGGAGGAGAGAGCACTCATCTTGGGGTGGGCTTACTACTTATATGCTTTCAGCAGTTATCCTCTCCGCACTTGGCTACCCAGCTTTTACCGTAGGCATGATAACTGGTACACCAGAGGTGCGTCCTTCCCGGTCCTCTCGTACTAGGGAAAGGTCCTCTCAATGCTCTAACGCCCACACCGGATATGGGACGGAAGGATTCGAACCTCCGAGTAACGGGACCAAAACCCGCTGCCTATGCGCTATTCATGGAGAGACCGTAGAAAACACTCTATTTGAGGACGGTGATGGTGCAAATACCTTCCGTGCTTTTAACCCAACTCAAGCTGAAGAAACTTATTCAATGGTCACTGCTAACCGCTTTTGGTCCCAAATCTTTGGTGTTGCTTTTTCCAATAAACGTTGGTTACATTTCTTTATGCTATTTGTACCCATCACCGGTTTATGGATGAGTGCTATTGGCGTAGTTGGCCTGGCTCTGAACTTACATGCCTATGACTTTGTTTCCTAGGAAATCTGTGCAGCCGAAGATCCTGAATTTGAGACTTTCTACACCAAAAATATTCTTTTAAACGAGGGTATTCGTGCGTGGATGGCAGCTCAGGATCAGCCTCATGAAAATCTTATATTCCCTGAGGAGGTTCTACCACGTGGAAACGCTCTTTAATGGAACTTTCATTTTAGCTGGTCGTGACCAAGAAACCACCGGCTTTGCTTGGTGGGCTGGGAATGCCAGACTTATCAATTTGTCCGGTAAGCTACTTGGGGCTCACGTAGCTCATGCCGGATTAATCGTATTCTGGGCTGGAGCAATGAACCTATTTGAAGTGGCTCATTTCGTACCAGAAAAGCCCATGTATGAACAAGGCTTAATTTTACTTCCACACTTAGCTACTCTAGGTTGGGGAGTAGGACCAGGGGGAGAAGTTCTAGATACTTTTCCGTACTTTGTATCTGGAGTACTTCACCTAATTTCCTCCGCAGTCTTAGGCTTCGGTGGCATTTATCACGCGCTTCTGGGCCCTGAGACTCTTGAGGAATCTTTTCCATTTTTTGGTTATGTATGGAAAGATAGAAATAAAATGACTACAATTTTGGGTATTCACTTAATTTTGTTAGGTCTAGGTGCTTTTCTTCTAGTACTCAAGGCTCTTTATTTTGGCGGTGTATATGATACCTGGGCCCCTGGGGGAGGAGATGTAAGAAACATTACCAATTTGACCCTTAGCCCCAGTGTTATATTTGGTTATTTACTAAAATCTCCTTTTGGGGGAGAAGGGTGGATTGTTAGTGTGGATGATTTAGAAGATATAATTGGTGGACATGTATGGTTGGGTTTCATTTGTGTATTTGGCGGAATTTGGCATATCTTAACCAAACCCTTTGCATGGGCTCGCCGTGCATTTGTATGGTCTGGAGAAGCTTACTTGTCTTATAGTTTAGCTGCTTTATCTGTCTTTGGTTTTATCGCTTGTTGTTTTGTATGGTTCAATAATACGGCTTATCCGAGTGAGTTTTATGGACCAACCGGGCCAGAAGCTTCTCAAGCTCAGACATTTACTTTTCTAGTTAGAGACCAGCGTCTTGAAGCTAATGTAGGATCCGCTCAAGGACCCACAGGTTTAGGTAAATATCTAATGCGTTCCCCAACTGGGGAGGTTATCTTTGGAGGGGAAACTATGCGTTTTTGGGATCTTCGCGCTCCATGGTTAGAACCTCTAAGGGGCCCCAACGGTTTGGACTTGAGTAGGTTGAAAAAAGACATACAACCTTGGCAAGAACGACGTTCAGCAGAATATATGACCCACGCCCCTTTAGGCTCTTTAAATTCTGTGGGTGGCGTAGCTACTGAGATCAATGCAGTTAATTATGTCTCTCCTAGAAGTTGGTTATCGACTTCTCATTTTGTTCTAGGATTCTTCTTTTTTGTGGGCCATTTGTGGCATGCAGGAAGAGACCGAGCTGCTGCTGCAGGTTTTGAAAAGGGAATCGATCGTGATTTGGAACCTGTTCTTTACATGAACCCTCTTAACTAAGATTTTCTTATTTATACATGTTCTAATGTTTTATTTTTTTTCTGTTCTGGCTCGGTTATTCTATCTAGCCGAGCCATTCATTCCTTTATTATGAAAGAAAGATAAGGGACAGAATAAAGATAAAAAATTAAAGAAACAAGCATATTCAATAAGCAAAAGGAGAGAGAGGGATTCGAACCCTCGATAGTTCCTAGAACTATACCGGTTTTCAAGACCGGAGCTATCAACCACTCAGCCATCTCTCCACAGCCTAATCCCTATTTTACTCGTATAAGTAGAACATAGCCATATAAAAAGATCTACTAACGCCTAGAAAGATCTCAGATGCAAGTCCCTTTTCGACATATCTCTGTATACTATATACACGGATACATGATCCGCTATACCCGCTTGTGAAATAAAGACTAAATCCCCTCTCCTCACCCCTATATCCAAATAAACGAAAAATTGGATCGGATTTTGCAGTTCTTTTTTCTGCAGTACCTCGACGTGACATGAGCGTGAAAGAGGTTCAAGAATCCGTTTTCTTTTTATAAGGGCTAAAATCACTTATTTTTTTGGTTCAAATACCCATGGATTTTTTGTTTCTTTACTGGCTTCATATAATTCTGAAAACACAAGTTTTCTTGAAGCCTCTTGCTCATATCTCTCATCAAAGGGTGCTATTCTATAATGTTTCTTTAGCAGATCCCCCGCTAATCCGAGCGAGCTTTCAAATATTTGTCCCACATTCATTCGGGAGGGTACTCCTAAGGGATTGAAGACCATATCAATATGTGTTCCATCTTGCAAATAGGGCATATCTTGCCTAGGCAAAATTTTGGAAATGATCCCCTTATTCCCATGTCTTCCAGCTACTTTATCCCCAACTTTGATTTCACATTTCTGTAAAATATATACACGAACCATTATGTCGAGAGGGTCCCTCTGGATCCATTTCACATCGATAACGCGCCCTCTTCCACCTATAGGTAATTTGAGAGAAGTTTCTTTTGAAATGGATACCTCAAGGCCAAATATGGCCCGTAATAATCCAGCTTCCGCGATATACGACGATTCACTCGCTATCTGAGGCGTTAATTTCCCTACTAAAATATCACCAGTTTCTACCCAGGATCCCAACCTAATCACTCCATTTCTGTCCAAATTGCGTGGTGTTTTTGGGTTGTACCAAGTCTGAAACCGAGTGGATTTATTTTTTGTCCCATATTTTTCTTTTTCTATTTTTCTATTCTATATTTTTTTTACTGGGAATCGAAATCTTAGATGGATCTAAAGGTTTTTAGATTTCTTTATTTCTTTACTATATTTAATACAATTGTTATATGACACATGCTTTTTTTTATGGGGAAACTGCGTCCTCGAGCCCGAGGTCTGAATTTTTTCATAATAGTACTCCTACTGACTTCGGCTTTAGTAATGAATAAATTTGCTTTGTCGAAATCCCTATAATGAGTAGCATTCGCTGCTGCCGAATAAACCAACTTTAAGATGGGATAAGATGCTCGATAAGGCATGAGGTTCAGTATCATAACAGTTTCCTCATATGTTCAACGAAAAAAAATTCTCAAGAGCAAGGAAAAGTATTTTGTTTCCATTCGCCCTGCAGTCGCATATGAAATGGACGAAGGGAGAAATTTAGCAACACTTTTCCCGCAAGATCTCTTGCAAGAAGAAGATAATCTCCAACTTCGACTTGTCAATTTTATTTCTCATGAAAATAGCAAGTTAACTCAAAGAATTTATCACACAAATAGTCAATTTGTTAGAACTTGCTTAGTAGTGAATTGGGACCAAGAAGAAAAAGAGAAGGCTGGTGCTTCCCTTGTTGAGGTAAGAACAAATGATCTTATTCGCGATTTCCTAAGAATTGAATTAGTCAAGTGCACTATTTCATATACACGAAAAAGGTATAGATATCTTCGATTTCCACTGTGGGACAACCCCGAATTTATCACAAATTCGAAGTGCCCGTTATGCATTCCACCACAATCCCAGAATCATTGTTGTGATACACATAACGTGGTTGGTAACCAGTTCCATAGACATTACAATACGATGGTTCAAATACAATGGTCATAGAGACCAAGTTCATATTACAACACAATATAGCAGCGGGAATAACGTCTTCGGGTCCATGCCTTCACCCTACAGGCAATGGCGACTCAGTAGAAGATCTTAGTTCTGATACTCTTCTTCATACCCTTCCTCCGGATACTCTTCCCCATAGTCTGGCCAAGTTGATAGCCAGGGACACAGCCGTGAGTACATTGGATGCACTCGCAAACCATCTTATAAATGAAATGATGAAATAGATATGCAAGGTTGATATGGTGGACTAAACACTAAGTTTAGTTGCAAAAGCTAGTTTTATTTCCCAAGAATGTTCATTGGTAGAAAAGAGGTTTAGTTCTCTAAGTTCAATCTAAAGGAACTTCAAGTGTGTCAATATCAATGTCAAGTCAAGTCATGTCATTCACCAAGGTCACCATAAGTTATTATCACTAGTCGCCAACCCGTGCAGTCGCACTGCACGGGCTAGTTTTGATTTTCTTTGTTTGTATTTCACCTATGTGCTAATAATAGCAGGGTTCATAATCAGATCACATAAAAAAGGAAATAGATTTATTATGATCATGAATAAGGAAACTATATCAATGAAGTGGTAAACCATGTATATACTTTCATGTAAGAATGTATCAAAATTATTTTCCGTGTCATCTGTTTCAGTCATGGCTAAAGGCATAATAATATATTTTTCAAGAATAATTAGGAGATTTGCACAAATTTACAACAGATAACTAATGCTAAAACCGAACTACTTGCTTAACTCATCGGAAAAACAATATTGGCAGCAGCAATTAATGCACATGCAAGGTTCTTCGTTGATTCTATTAGCATTATCATCCGATCGAAATATGGATCACCATATATGATGCATTCGGAAGACGTAGAGACACACAAGTTACCAAATATTTATCTGCCTCAAAAGTTGCGGTATAACAATGTAGCAGTACATATTGCATCATTTCAGTCTCTCTTGAAAGCATAGTAACTGCAAACCCTATTGGTAGTAGCTATTCAGGTTAACTATGTTCTATTAAACTTATTAAATTCACATGATACTGTCCTGAAACCTCCAAATCATATGAACTATCTGTTCATTCCCAGTGACAACGCTAAATGAAGTATTGTAAAATACAAATACAGTTAACAACTAACACCATGCAGTCATGTACGTTTTTATGCTTCAAAATCTCTAGTGTTGACTTGTGCGATTGCAAGATTCTGAAGGCTGCAACATTTATCAAGTAATAATAAAATAGTTACTATTTAATACAGATTTGTCCAATTGTTAACAAAAAGTACCTGAAGAACACTGCTAACCCCTTCGTTGAGTAGTATGGTGTCAAGGACAATTTTTTTTTCAGTGCTGAGGTTAAAAGCACGTGACATAGACACACCAATAAATTGAATATATCACATGATAATGCCCCCCTCCTGCAATTTCCATGAGCATAATAAATTCAGAATTTTAAGCTAACCCCTTTCGTTGAGTAGTATGGTGTCAAGGATAATAATTTCTTTAGTGCTGAGGTTAAAAGCACGTGACATAGCCACACCAATAAATTGAATATATCACATGATAATGCCTTCCTCATGCAATTTCCATGCGCATAATAAATTCATAATTTTAAAGTAGAGGAGGGGAATAAAACAAATCAAGGTCACCACTTGCTTCTCTACCCAAGACGCTTTATGTCAACTAGACATAGTGGTGCGCCTTGGCGCACGACCCCGTTGAGCTCATGCCGATGTTTATTTTGTATAATGATGATAAAAATAACAAACAATATAATAATACATTTCTATAGTTTTTACAAAAGTAACACATATCTCTACTAATAATACGGCTTGAGGTCGTGATGGTTCAAAAACCATGGTATGTCAAAAAACCAGATCCTCCGTCGAACAAATCTTCGTACGTCACAAAAACCGGTTATGCATCGTAGTCTCGTCCGTGTCATTCCCTGGTCCGTACCCGTCGCGAATTAGAGTTCCTGTCGAACTCTCCTGGCCAATCAAAATCCGGTAAATCTGAGTTCGTCGCATCGTTCCCAATCTAGGAGACAACCGTTCGATCTGTTCGGTCCGCCGCTGCTAACCCCGCAGCCCGCACAACCCGTGCGCTTCCCATCTGCTCTCCTCTCCGCGTGACCAGGCCATGGAGCGACACCACCGCGCCGCCCTGCTACTCCCCCGGCGATCAAGGGCGACCAATTTGGTCGGCAACGCTGGTAACGGTGGTGATGGGCAAAAGGACGAAGGGCTGCTGCTGCCGTGCGCGATGGATCTGACACTGGCCTGCAACTCCCCCGGCGACCAAGGGCGACCGACTTGGTCGGCACCGCCTGCATCGCTGGTAACGGTTGTGATGGGGACAAGGGGGAAACGCTGCTGCTACCGTGCGTGATGGATCCGATCATCCGACGCTGGCCTGCAACATCAGGTGAGCCACTAGCGCTGATTAGCAGCGTCGAGTCAGCTCCATCTCCACAGGACACGGGTAATTTTCCAGTCTGCTCTGATGTGAGTTAAGAGTGAGAGAGACACAGAGCACCCAATCAATACATATGGATAAGATTCTACATGCAGGTTACAAGTTAATCCGCTGATTGATAGAGGCATTCTCCTATTTTTATTAGCTTTAGATCTTTTCTGGAAGGGTGTATATTGGCCAATTGCATCTCAAGTAAATATTGTTGTACAATCCAGATCATAAATTCGTCAATGCTTTTATGCATTCTCAGATTCTGAAAAAGATTCCGCTCCTACATCTTGATGAAATGGTAAAAGAAAATTTTGTTCCTTTGGCGCATAGCTTGAAATGTGTGCCCCATAAGCTGTTTAAATGTTTAATACAATAATAAGGAACATGGATTCACCATGTCAAGAATTGTTGACTTTATATTGTTTCATTTATTTCTAGAAGATCCAGCTATACAATGGTGAAACTGTGTATTCCTTATTTATATTTTATACCTAGAGTGTTTGTGAGAGTCGTCTTATCAATGAGAAGTCCAGGAAATTTTAGTGCCTGTTTTCATAATAGGTGCGCCATGTCTGTGAATAATTGGCTGGCTCTACCTAAGCAGAAGATGTTCATGATCAACAGTTAATACAAAGAGCTGAAAGGTAAAGAGAAGATCATCCGGGCAACACTTTTCCTTTTGTTGTTGCATAGGATACAATGTTTATTGTTCAATTATATGTACTGCAATGTTGGAGCTGATATAAACAAGTGGGGCGATGGCCAAATTGATCACTATAAATTTGTTAGGACTACTCACTATAGCCGGAGCCCATTTTATTAATTTGTGTTCAGATCTTCAATATTTGTTTCTCTTTGAAAGTGCTTGGTTTTGATCTTTTTGTTTGATGTTGAAACTTGCTCATGTTCACGTTCTCGTGAATCACATAGAGGTCCACGAGAGGCAGGACACAAGAAAGAAACTAACGCTTACCTTGAACACTTAGAGATTTGCCCCGTAGCAAAGCACGGGCATTGTGCTAGTAAACTATAGTACCTTACAAAATTTTGATGCGGCGCCCAGCCGACAGGGCACTGAAAAGCTTTAGTCTTTTCAACCAGTCCTCCTAGAGGGAAGGAACCGTCCAACATATAAGCAAAAGAAAAAAAACATTGATCAAGGTTACTTTGTTTCAAGTTAAATAAAAATAATAGTTTCTTTGCAATATCAAATGAAGAACAATACTGAAAATTATGTTGAGCATTATACAAATAAAGAACCTTACAAAACATTATATCCTTGACACACAACCCCCGCCTCTTTGCATTGATGAACATTATGTTAAGCATTATACAAATAGCAGTGGCAAGCAAAACACATTGCTCTTTCATACATACGATCTACATATATAAGAATCTTCAAGTAATTAGTTCCTTCACTAAAATACATACAAACCATCACACCTACACTTGGTAGCGATGTCTCTTACAATTTGTCTATTTTTCTCGTTCACTTGTGGTAGGAGACATTTACCAGATTATTTCTTCTCTTCGAGCTTAGAATAGTCCTTCAACACCTTTCTTTACTTGATTCCATGTACTCAATTATCTAAATCGCTGCGCAGTTCTGAACTTCGCGTATACCAGGTCTGTGGATGGCTTGTGAGAGACAACAATCCAAGACTCGCGTCAGCTATGTGTTTATAAATAAAGATCAAAATAAAACAAGGAGAAGGAACACACCATCAGTGCCATGGAACAACAAAGCTTATCATGGTCCCGGTCCTGTAAAATTTGCCAAAATGCCAATAGCAAGTATAAAGATGTCATTCTCTGTTAACAGAAGAGCAGTGTGGGAAAGAATGTAGATCATGATGATCTGTTTTACCAAAGGTGACCTGAATATTACCAGAGCGAAAGAACATAAAATTGCATAATCTATAATGGGCATTTCAGAATAACCAAAATTAAATCACTAAGAACAGCATGTATAGTAAGTATACTGAGAACAAATAACCACGAAGAAACATGTCTACCAGGTAAGTTATTACCTATTCAGCCCTAGTCTTAGGGGGGTCCTAGAACAAAGCCCTCTGCAAGAAAAAAATCTGAAGATCCATGTTGCTAGAGAAAATCATAATCACATATACTTGATAACAGGAATATGAAAAAAAGGCTCACAGTAATGAACCCAAGAGCACGGTACCATCCAATTTGTTTAAATTCACCTAGGTCCATTTGGTTCTAAAACTGATGGCGACATGTGCGGGATAATTGTTGCAGGAGGAACCTATTTGTAGTGTAAGAAACACCAAGCTCTTGTAGCGTAAGATTGAGTAACATTTCTGTAAGGAAATTTGACTATCCTTGAGAGTATCCTACAACAGCAAATATGGGACTATGCGTTAGAGTTCAGTTTAATCGCGCTCCTAGTGGGTAAATAAATCCAAGGTTATACATGCTTGTGAAAATATTGTATCGGTATAGGGCATAATTCCTTAGTGCATCTAGCACAGTACAGTCTGTTACTACTATATGTAGGAATCATAAGGCTAAGCAAAATACCATGTTCATAGTGAAAAGCACAACAAATCAGAAGAAGATAAAGCATAACAAATAGAATTACATATTTCTATGAGTACTCACTTGCTAAGTAGATGAAGAGGAAATAAATTAAAGGAGTAGAGGATGGCACTGAGCCACTGAGAGTGGACCATTTTGAACAATACATTTTGAGGGGACTTCGCTCTCTATCTAGCAATGTAGAGGTGTTAAAAGAGCAGTCACACAACTCTTCTATCTTGCATAATTCAAGATGGTACTCAGCCTTTGAAACACCAAGCAAAATCGAGTAAAAACACAAAGTTTATATGATTTAGAATTTCCTATTTACCATTCACACAATATCTACATCTAAGGCAGCAGCTGAATTATCAGAAATTGTCGGTAGGCATGTAACAGTGTACACAATAGGGCAATAAATAAATAATACACGAATCAACCAGCAAGAAATTTTTATTTCAGAAAGCAAACACTTCCAAAGTCATGACAGTAGAATACAGGCAAAAAGAACTGAAGCATCTCACAACTCAACTGGATGTATGTACTGCAGACACATGCTTGGTCCGAGGTGGGCGTGCTGACAGTAAAGAAAAGGTAGCATGGAAAGATAATATTAGAGAGATTTTATAGTGAAGAAGTATATGTATAACAAACAGTGCAATGCAATTTAAAGATTGCCATGGTAAGCAGACTTAAAGCCCAATGAGAAAAGCTGAGTTACATGATTATTAAAGTAGGATAGCAGCTCTGAAACACCACACCATTATAAGCAAAATTTATTTTATTATTTCCATATCATAATAATATGAGAAAATAACAGCTCTGAAACACCACACCATTATAAGCAAAATTTATTTTATTATTTCCATATCATAATAATATGAGAAAAGAAGCACACCAAGATCGGAATACGAAAAATCTTGAAACCTTCATGCCACACACCCGACCATAATTTTTTTCCTTGATATAACCTAAATTGACATTAATTATTTTCTCTGCTTATCCTTTGCAAGGGATGTAAGTAACTGAACTAAAATATTATATGGTTGACTGAACAATCACAACTAAAAGAAAGGCTGAGAGTGAAGATCTCCAAAGTTCACAACTTTGTGTGGGCTTTTTGGTGTTGTCCATGAGAGGATGCATATTAACTTATGGTGACTTGTGGTTCATGTGAATATCCATGGCGCTGCAGGCTAGAAAGTGTTCTTGAAATACGAGCGAGAGCTGGTGCAAGTTCCATAAACTGAAAACTGGCCAGAGATTGCAGAAACACAAACCTGAGCATACTTCTCAATGAGTAATGATGCCAACAAATTAATGAAGATCCATTACTTACCTCTCAAACGTGGATAGAACCTTGCCTTCTTTTTTTTAAAGCATCAGATTTTTCTTCAATCCTGCAGCAATGATTTGAAATGAAATCTGAGAAGAAGCAACTATCATTGCCAGTATTTTAGAAACCACAATAAGCACAAGGTACTAACCCTTCGCTTTAATAATATAGGAATTTTCCTGATGTATAAGCCTCACATTAAATAATTACCTTTGATTATTTGGGAAATATCCTTTGGTTTCAGTTCTGTACACACTGAATCTTATGGGGAAAATATTTGGCTGACTACTTGATACCTTGCACCCTACTTGGTTCAAATAATTTTACCATTTGCAGCAAACCACTGTAATTTTAGCTCTATAAATAATTTTCTCTATGCTTAGAGTATAATGCCAGAGATGTTGTATCTCTAAAGAAAACGACTAACGACTTGTGCCACCACAGACCAATACCCCGGGAAATAAAATACAAATCATGCTGTGAGAAAGAGAGAACTCCTATGAAGTTTTAAGAACTGCTATGATTCGCATGAACTTAACCATAGCTATTCCATTACTGGAGACCAGCATACCCTGTATTAAAAATCACCATATGAGCAATTGCATCGTGTCTAGCAAAGCCAAGAAGTACACGACAGGCGAGGGCTTGAATAGAATCAATAGAAATAGGAGGTGTAACCATCCGAGTACTAAGAAGCTATAAAAGAATCTTTATACCATTATTGGCTCTGACTACTTCTCGAGCTTGGTGATACCCTTGTTCCAATTGAGCAGCAAGACCAGGACCCCCAGCTCATACAGAGATATTCTCTTATCACCAACAACTCCAGATGGCACTACAGGTGTGCCAGATTCACCTGGGTTCACTGCTAGATTTCTTTTGGCATTCAAGTCTCTGTTTTCTGAATAACTCACAGGTTGCTGATTTGCAGTTGAGGATGACTTGTTGCTGATCAAAGGAGGAGGAGGGCATACAAAATTGACAAGCACATTCAATGCTGGACATAACACCTAATACACAGAGGCAGTAAAAAGGTTATTTGTTTTGAAGAACTTTGGCAAATACTGGTGGGTTTGTAAATCTTAGTTAATACATAGCTTGAGAAGGAAAAACACACCTCAGGATCAACATAGCCAACAACAGTGTTTGCTATATCAAGTAAAACAATCATACCAATGCGGTTGTTACTTAATGTAGCATGCAGTGTCAAATTGCGGTTGTGTGGCATAAGTGTTATGATGTGAAGAACTCCAAATACATACTGAGCCAAGTCACGGAGATATCGATCAGCAGGAAGACCCTGAAACAGATTGTTCTGAAGAAAATCAGCTTATGTTCAAACTTGTTTTTCTAGGAAAAGATAAAAAACAATACCATAGTTTTACCTGGCATAACTCCATCATCGTTATATGACCATTAGTGGCCAAGAATTTATCCATCACGGACCACCAAATTCTCACAAGAGCAGGTCCAAACTTTCTATCCCGCTGGATCTGACAGAAAATAGCATTCATAGCCTCGTTGCCAATGTCGAAAGGTTTGTAACCAACTCTTGCACTGGAAGTATTCCGAGCAATACTACGGATACTCTTGCTTGGCCGGATGGAATCAACAAGCTGGAGAAGATGAGCTCTAAAATACTGCCGTAGTGCAACACATGAATGATACGCAACCTACTTTTCTGTTGTAGTCAGAACTTCAGCAGGAGATCGATCACTCCCTTGATTCACATTGGAGGATCCTAATGCTCTAGAGTTACCACCAGACCTTACAGATGCAGCAACATATAAAATATTTAGAAGTTTTTGCATTCCATCCCGTGCATCAAATAAATCCAGAATAGCTTTGAACACAAAAGCAGCAGCGAAGAATATAGCAGTATTTTTCCTGGCTGAATCTTGTGGGCACTCTAAGAGTTGAAGTGCTAGTTCAACCACATTGTTGAGTGTATCAGATGAAAGGGCACAAACACGCTCCATGGTGGACTGCAAAGAAAAACATGCTTAGCAATAAGAAGACAAATGAGCAACCAGGGAAAAATTACAACAGATCAACAGACATCATCCCTAGCCAATTGACGTTTCTAAGTTTACCTGAAGAGAACCAAAAGAAAATAAGCACACAGAAAGAGCAGTATATGTCTAGATAATTCAAGGAAAAGATCACAGAGAGGATCTTCTGAATACCACCTTGATCAACAAATAGCGCAGCAAATTTCCAATGGGTGGCCAGGGCACAAATTAATCGAAGGATTTCATGAAGTAGAGCAAAGTGGCCACATCCCTCCTGGTCTTTGATGCCCCGTTGCAATAATGCGATGCAATAATGCGAGGCAAACATCAACACCCTTTTCATGCAGAGCCCAGGTGCTTTCTAGAACTCATCATCTTTGGACAGGAAGAAATTTACAGAGTTAGACATCCTGCTATTTTTCCAGCCAACAAGAACAGACTAAAGCATGACCAAAAATGCCACAACCAGTTGGTAAATATTAATATCAAGATGATCAATAATCCTTAGAAAAACCCACAATGGTTCTTTACTTGAGATCGGCAGTTGATAAATATTAATATCATTTGCTGATATTAGATAATAGTAAAAGATACAATAATTCTGAACTAAATCTTTTATTCACCAGAAATTTGAGAGAATAAAATGCAAGTCTAACATATGCTTCTAGTTATTCAGATAAAATTCCTAGAGATCTTATAAACAAAACGAGTCAGTACGCAAACCTGTATTGTTTTGAGCAGTACGAGCTTGCGTCGTTAATTCAGCAAGGTGCATAGCTACTTCTTTTTTCCAAATCCATAACCAAATCGCTATGGATTGGTGCTCTACGTCCTAGCAGTCCTCAAATTTTCCTTGGTTTGTTGTTCCTACAAAAATTTGGCCGGTTTACAGGAGAGAAAAGGAGGAAGAGGTAAAAATAGAGAGAGAAAGAGATAGGGGAGCCAGAAAATAAGAGGAATCAGCTAGCTAGTTACCTGTAGTTGACCTCCCGTCAAAGAGACGGCACCCCCTTGGCTCCATCTGCCTGCTCGTCCGGTAAAAGGTGGACGCCTGGCTCATTGGTTACCGTAAGAACAGCGTCTCTTGGCCCCAGCCGTCTGCACCGCCGGCCTCCCCTGCGTGCTCCCCAGCCGCGCGGCGAGATAGAAAGGAGACCGGAGGTGGCCGTAGGAGGCGAGTTGCGCTGGCGCTGGCGAGCGGCGAAGCGGCCGACCTCGTCTGAACCTCTTCTACGGGCACCACCGTCAGGCCGCTCCTCCGGCGATGGTATGGCGCGCGGCGGCGGGCTGCACCACGCTGGAGGTGAGTAGAGCGCAGGCGTGGGGATTGGGCAGGCCTCTTCCTCACTGCAGCCATGGAGGCCCTCGTGGTTGGGGGAAAGATGGAGGTGGCGATTGGGGGAGAGAGGAAGGCGGCGATTGGAGCGCAAGGGGGCACGGGAGGCGGCTAGGGTTTTCACGGTGGGGCTGCCTTTTATACAAGCAGCGGTGAAAAAAAGTTGGACGGTCTGGATTTGCTCTGAGAAACGATCCGATGGCCAGTAAATTCAGATTTACCAGGAGGCCCGTAGGGGTGGCACCAGTTATACGTTTAGATTGTTATACAACAATGTGATAGGATGTATCTAAAAAAGCATTGTCTGAAAAATTGATGGGAAGATTAATCTCAAACTTTGGCGAACCGCTTCAAACATCGAGAGACTCCTTCATGAAGAATTTCTTCACAACATAAGCATAAATTATAGAACACCCGGGGGAATTGTTATGTTTAAATTAAATCCCCTTTTTAGTGACCAAAAGAGTAAAATGTGAAATTTCGATTTGGGTTAGTGTCAACTGAAGTAGAATCAGAGAACGCAAAAGCAATGATACGATTTTTTTATGCGTGTTAACCACCAAAGAGAAAGATGAATCAAATTGAGTTTAGGAGAAAAGAAAGTACCATACCTCAAGTAGTACCTATACGTATTCCTTCCTTGCACTGATTTGACTTATTTGTTTTCTATTCACGCATTGGATCCAAGGAATTATGCAGAATAGTTCAGGCACATGTTTCTCCGGGCATCACGCGAGTGCATTGTGCAGAATAACTTTGCCAAACTCGTGTTGCACTGCGGCAGCGCTTGTTGCCCACAGCAGCTGTCGACCTTCCATGCTAGTGCACGGCATGTCATCTTCGCCCGTTGGTGCCCAGTTCATTTGTTACTTCAAGCCGCCCCTCATAGTCATAGGTTTCTCTATCTCTCGAGTATAAATCGTCAGGTCAAACGTTGTGGCCCGAAGCAATGCGTTCACGTATGAACAAATCTGCAAGTTTCCATCTGCTTCCCAGTATATCGTCTTCTCCGGATGAAATCATTAAAGCAGTAAGCCGATTTATTTAACAGGAAAGTGTAGAGAGTGTTGCCTACCTGAGATAACCCAGCGTCGCCGGCGCCAAGTACAGCGCGCCGGATGTGAAAACTGCGGAGGAGGGCTGTCATCAGACGGCCGGAGTGATCTTAGTGTCGAGGATGCCGTGACTTTGCGTGGGACTCACACAAACCAATACGATGCGGAGAGGTCACATTAGGCAGAGGTGATTATCCACGATACATCAGCATTACCGGGTTCAATCGGAGCCAAGTCAAGGGGGCGGCCGCCTGATCGAACTCGTCTCCGCTAGATTGAGTTCCAGGTAAAAGCAAGGAGATAGAAAGAACGGTGAGGAGTCTCGCCTCGTACGGTGGGTCAAAGGAAGCCATGTTTCCTGTTTAATCAGACGGCTATGTGCGGCTTATGTACGGATCGGATGGATAAAACTTGTTTACCTCTAGGATTAACGTGGGAGCTTCTACGTTGCCTTCAATTAGTAAATATAAGATTCTTGACAAAAGTCAAGTACAGTTTGCCAACTGTCCATAACCGAGGACGCGGCTATTCGAATAGTTTGAAACCTCTGCAGAGGGGTACACTTTACCCACAAGATTCGATACATCTGCCGGGAGAAATCCACGGTTCGTCATACACAAAGTATGCGAGGTTCAGATAATCAAACAAACTCTTTCACTTGCTCACTCTAGTACAGGATCCTTCCCTAGAGCCCGAGACACGGACCTCTTCCGTTCCGGCGTCTCTAGTTTTGCCCGCTCCGGAGTGCCGGATGAATGGAATTCCCACTCGGTTCAGAAGTACCCGCGCACGGTGCACTTCTATAAAGGATGATACAAGACCTCCCATACTAGGGTGAACAAGCTACGGACTAAGCCCCTTCCCATTTAGGGGTAATGTGGTCGTACGGTAATGGTTGGCTCACATGGTACATCACTTATTATCATTTAGCAAATACATTCCATAGTTCTTAGTCAATATTATTTTCCTTCATAAGACCATCATGTAGGAGAATCTCCATTTCAAGTTTTCAAGTTCAAGTCACCAAGTTCAAATGGGGTTCCACTTAGAGATGGCCTCAATTTTAT
This sequence comes from Dactylis glomerata, assembly GCA_007115705.1. Classification (NCBI taxonomy): domain Eukaryota; kingdom Viridiplantae; phylum Streptophyta; class Magnoliopsida; order Poales; family Poaceae; genus Dactylis; species Dactylis glomerata. The sequence continues at coordinate 6,957,237 of QXEO01000550.1, read as the reverse complement.
TAGCGACTAAGCAACTATATGGAGTGATGATACCACTAAGCTATGGTTGGATAAACTCAGCTTGATGCTCTTGCTAAGCAAGATATCACTATACTTCTATCATTCTACTTTAGCAATTCAATCATGCAATTTACTTAAAACAAGTAGAGTGCAATAGTAAAACTAGGCATTTGGAGTATGATTCAAAAGATGGCTTGCCTTGGTTGGCAAATTGTCCAAGGTATTCTTCTTCTTCTTGATAAAATTCCCCTTCAATCTCCTCCTCAGCAACACTAGCGTCTAATAACGAATAAACACAATACACACAATCACCACGCAATACTAACATCACTTCAAACTGCACAAACTTGTTTTCAAACAATAATATTCATGGTGGATTTTATAGAATTGGGTTGCAAGTTTTTCTTCCAAGTTTTTATTAAGTGTGCAAGTTGGATTTGTCTACCAAGTACCATATGTGGCTTACTTTCCAAGCATTGGTATTGAACTAAGGGTGGTTGGACTAGTTCAAGTGAGGAGGGTTTAATTAAGTGGATTGGTATTGAGGGCAAAAATTAATTCTAAGTGTGCAATGGAAATCTATCATTTTATGCTTCAAACTAAAATGGGATTAGGGTCTAATTGGTACCACTAACAAGGTTTGGGTTGATTAAGGTTGACTAAACAGTAGGGGAGTTAATTAGTGAGTTCACAAACCAGTTTTCATAATTTTAGGAGTTTTAAATAATTTTCTAGAATTTTCCTATGATTAATAGAGCTATGGTCACACTATTCTTATTTATTTAAATTCCTAACTCAAATTGAATTCTAACCAGTTCTATAGTGTAGAGCATTTCATAAGCTTTCCAACGCATATTCATTTGCTAGAAATGGATTTGTAAATATCTTGGAATTAAAGTTTGAAAATCATATCTGAAACTTATTTGAATTAATTCAAACGGGCGGGAAATTTAATTAAAACGAATCGGACCGAAACTAAACTGAACCGGGCCGATTTCAAAAGAATCCCGAACAGGCCGGGTTCGATACCGTTTCGCCCGGGCGGGGGAAGTTTCTAATTTTAAACCTGACAGGTGGAGCCCACCGGTCAGGTCACTTAACGCACCGAACCGGTACGCGACCGACGGATCGAGATCTAACGGCTCACAGGCATCGTCTTCCTCGGCTAGGGCAGGGCTCACCGGCGTTTGCAGTGACGAGTGTTCGACGGCGAGGGCGTGACGGAGAGGAAGCAGAGCTTGACGGCGGGGTAGCAGATCGACGGTGGCGGCTCCGCTCCTCCACCTCGTACCAGCAGCAACTCCAACGGCGGCCGGAATCTCCAGGAACGCGGCGGCGCACGCTCACAGAGACTGGACGCTTCCGAGGGAGAGAGGAAGAGAGAAGAGTGGGGATCGGTTGCGGTGAGTGTGGGCTTCCTCTGGGGGTCGACGGGGGGGTTTTTATAGGCACGGAAGGCCGAGGGCAAGGGCGGCCAGAAGGTGGCCAGTGCGGGGGCCCTGGCGGTGTGCAAAGGCCACGCCGGGCACGGCGGCCTCGGGGGCATGCTGGAGGGGTGTGGTCTCGGCTGCGGCGTGCTGTGGGTCGGCTCTGGCGTGGTCATGGCGGTCGGCGTCGTGCAGGAAGAGAAGAGACAGAGAGGGGGGTCCTAGGGGCGTTCCTCTTCTTCCCTCCACTTCTCACGGCTCGGGTCGGGGCAGAGGGGGTTGGGCTCGACCGCGGCGTCGTCCACGAGTATGGCTATAGGGTCGGGACGCATGAGAACAGTGATCTTCACAGTAAACTCGATTTCTCCCGATTTTCGTCTGCCAGGTGTTCGACACAATGCCCGCAAGAGATTCAAATTCGAATTTTTGGAAATTTTCACTTTGGGTGGTCAACATATTAGCCAAGGTTTCCAGTGATATTTTTGTTACCAAGAAAGAATAAGTTTTGCAGAAATCTTATTTCAAGTTTTGGGTATTGTCACTGATTCAGATTCAAAGTTTGGCTGATGTTTGTGTTGAGTTACATTTTAAATTTTGGTTTGAAACTTCTTGGTTGAGTTAGTAGGCAACTTGGTCAAGCTCAACTAACTGGCCAAACACTAAGTTGAGTTACAGATTTCTTATTCTAAAGGCTCAAATAAGGGTAGTCAATAAGATTTCATAGATCATCTTATTCTTCTCTTTTTCTTTCTTTCTTTTGTTTCTGGTTTCTTTGGCTCCTATAATACTTCTCTAATGCTTTTGTTGGTTAAGTTAGAATTAACTAACTATTGCACAACAAAGAATTACACACATGAAATCATAAAAGACAAATAATGGGAAATACATGCATACATGAAATATGAATTGAGAAAGTTTTATTTGGTCCAAAATTTTGCACTTTAATTAATAATAAGTGGATTACAAATTTCTGAGTTGTTACAATCTTCCCCCCTTAAAAAGAATCTCGTCCCCGAGATTCACTAATTAAGAACTGAAAAGATTGGGAAACTCTTTCTGAAGGTAATCTTCTCGTTCCCAAGTGGCTTCATCTTCGGTGTGATTACTCCACTGAACTTTCAGAAACTTGATGCTTCGGGTTCGAGTGGTTCTATATGCTTCCTCGAGGATACGAATAGGCACTTCACGATAGGTCAAATCTTTGTTGATGTCCACAGAACGGTGATCAATATTCTTGAAGATTTCCGGCTTCTCCGGCACTTCAAGACACTTCCGAAGTAGAGACACGTGAAAAACATCGTGCACTTCAGACAATTCAGGGGGCATTTCCAACTGGTATGACACTTCTCCTCTGCGGCTTAGTACCTTGAAGGGTCCAATATACCTTGGTGCAAGCTTTCCTTTTACTTGGAATCTTTGCATTCCCTTGAGAGGTGATACTCTGAGATAAACAAAATCTCCAATCTGGAAGGTCAGTTCTCTACGTCTTTTGTCGGCATAACTCTTCTGTCTAGACTGGGCTGCCTTGAGGTAATCACGAATCATGCGAACCTTCTCCTCGGCTTCCTGCAGAATATCAGGTCCAAATATCTGACTGTCTCCTGTTTCCGACCAATTCAAAGGGGTACAACACTTTCTTCCATATAAAGCTTCAAATGGGGCCATTTGCAAACTGGCTTGATAACTGTTGTTGTAGGAAAACTCCGCGAAAGGCAGACAATCTTCCCACTTAACTCCATAGGCTAGAACACAGGCTCTCAACATATCTTCAAGTATCTGATTTACTCTTTCGGTCTGTCCGTCAGTCTGAGGGTGGTAAGCTGTGCTAAAGGCTAATTTGGTTCCCAAGGCTTGATGCAAACTTCTCCAAAATCTTGAGGTGAATTGGGTTCCTCAATCAGAAACTATGGTTTTAGGGACTCCATGCAAACTAACAATTCTGGATAGGTAAAGATCTGCCAGCTGTCCTGAGGTATAAGTGGTCTTGACAGGAATAAAGTGGGCAACTTTGGTAAGTCTATCCACAATGACCCAGATAGAATCATTTCCGCGGCTAGACCTTGGAAATCCAGTGATGAAATCCATTCCAACAGATTCCCACTTCCATTCCGGAACTTGCAAAGGTTGCAGCAATCTTGCAGGACGTTGATGTTCAGCCTTGACTCTTTGACAAATATCACACTTAGATATGAACGATGCAATCTCACGCTTCATTCCATGCCACCAAAATTGTTCCTTCAGATCTTGATACATCTTAGTTCCACCGGGGTGGATGGAGTAAGGCATCTCATGGGCTTCTCTCATAATAACCTCCTTCAATTCTGAGTCCGCAGGCACACAAATACGTCCTTTATACCAAAGAACTCCTTGATCATCTTCTTCAAATCCTGGCACCTTGCCGGAACTAATTATGCGCTTAATTCCATCAATACTCTCATTTCCCTTCTGGGCTTCTTTGATTTGGCTCATCAAGGTGGGTTGAAACTCAAGGTTGGCTAAGAATCCTCGACTGACTAGTTCCAATCCAAACCTTTCAAACTCTTGGTGCAACATGGGTTGCTCCTCTTTGATCATCATGTTCAACGAGCATGGCTTCCTACTCAATGCATCGGCCACCACATTGGCCTTACCGGGGTGATAATGAATTTCCAGATCATAATCCTTGATCAACTCTATCCATCTTCTTTGCCTCATGTTCAACTCCTTCTGGGTGAAAATATACTTCAAACTCTTGTGATCAGTGTAGATCTCGCAACGGTTACCCATAAGATAATGCCTCCAAGTCTTCAAAGCTAGAACGACGGCTGCTAACTCCAGATCGTGGGTTGGATAGTTTTCTTCATGAGGTCGAAGCTGCCGAGAGAGGTAAGCTATGACCTTGCCTTCTTGCATTAACACACAACCAAGTCCAAGTTTGGAAGCGTCGCAATAGACATCAAAGTTCTTGGTGATATCGGGCATGGTTAGGACGGGGGCGGTCACCAATCGCTTCTTGAGCTCTTGAAAGCTCTCTTCACACTTAGGGGTCCAGTCAAACTTCTTGTCCTTCTTCAACAATTGGGTCATTGGCCGGGCAATGCTTGAAAACCCTTCAACAAATTTGCGGTAATATCCCGCTAATCCGAGAAAACCTCTAACTTCAGTTTGAGTGGTAGGGGCTTCCCATTCCATGACTGATTTGATCTTCTTTGGGTCTACCGATATTCCTCCAGCTGATAATACATGACCTAAGAATCCGACTTCCTTCAACCAGAACTCACACTTGCTGAACTTGGCATAAAGCCGATGCTCTCTCAGAGTCTCTAAGATTAATCTCAAATGGGTTGCATGCTCTTCTTCGGACTTGGAGTAGATAAGAATGTCATCAATGAAGGCAACAACAAATTTATCCAAGAACTCCATGAAAACCTTATTCATGAGATTCATGAAATAAGCAGGGGCATTGGCTAATCCAAAGGACATTACGGTGTACTCATACAATCCGTATCGGGTAGTGAAGGCTGTTTTGGGTATATCAGTTGCACGGATCTTCAGTTGATGGTATCCAGTTCTAAGGTCTATCTTTGAGAAGACTCGAGCTCCAGTCAATTGGTCTAACAGATCATCAATCTTTGGGAGAGGATACTTATTCGTGATGGTAACATCATTTAGCTTGCGATAATCAGTGCACAGTCGGCTAGAACCGTCACTTTTATCCACAAACAAGGCGGGTGACCTCCAAGCAGAAGAACTTGGCTGAATCAATCCCTTACTCAAAAGGTCATCCAATTGCTTCTTCAACTCTACTAGTTCAGCTGGGTTCATACGATAGGGTCGTTGGGCTATGGATCCAGTCCCGGGAATAAGCTCAGTGATAAACTCAATATCCCGATCCGGTGGCATTCCGGGTAGCTCATCGGGAAAAACATCCGGGTATTCACAGACAATGGGAACTTCCTCTATAGTTGGCCCTGAGATACTCTTATGACATCTGGTGGTCTGGGGTGGTTTTACGGACACATGCTTTACTACAATTCCAGTGCTACTCTTCATGGTGATGGTCTTCTTGGCACAATCTATCACTCCTTGATGGGAAGACATCCAATTCATACCGAGAACTACTTCCAAACCTTTGGTTCCCAATACTATCAAATTGGCTAAGAAAGATATTCCATGAATTTCTATGGGAACTGCCAAATAGTTCCACTCAGCCCTTGTTGTTGACCCAGGTATTTGTACTAGCATGGCATGTTTCAGGGGTGTTGGTTGAAGTCCACTTTTATCAACAAATAACTTAGTAACAAACGAGTGTGAAGCTCCAGAATCAAACAGAACTCTTGCAGGAACGGAATTAACAGGGAACATACCAAGCACAACGTCGGTTGCTTCCTGAGCTTCTTCAACATTCATGTGATTCAGACGGCCTCGAGGGTGAGGCTGGTTCCTTGGTGGATAGTTCTTGCCATTTCCAACACGGCGCTGTTGCTGAGCAGGAGCAGTGGTCTTGGATGCATCATTTAGCTTCTTCGGGCATTCATTGGAGTAGTGCCCTTTGAGTCCACACTCATAACAGGTAACACCAGACTTGTCGCCAGGCTTGGGTAGCACAGGGGCGCCATTTGGCCTAGGGGTATTGGTGTTGAAGTTGTTGCCACTAGGTCTTGGATGTGCACGGTTGAAGTTGTTGCCGGGCGGACGGTTGGGATAGTTGGGGTGTGGAGCAGGTGCAGATGGCCTCATAGGTCTAGGGTGAAACCCGTAGGTGGATTTCCCATTGGCTTCTGCGAGTTGCTTGAGTTGCCTTGATACATCATATGGCGCTTGCGGTTCTCTGCAGCTTGCTTGAGTTTGCCTTCCATCTGGATGGCAGAGTCAACCAATGACTCCAGGTCTGCAAAGTGAATGCTGACCAAGACACATTGCATCTCATCATGAAGTCCATCCAGAAACCTCTCTTGCTTCTTCTCAGTGGTATTGGTGTCATCTGGGGCATACCTAGACAAGGTAAGGAACTTGTCACGGTAGTCAACCACAGATAGGGAACCTTGCTTCAGATTCCTGAACTCATCTCTCATCCTTTTAACCAGTCCCAAAGGAACATGGGCTTTGCTAAACTTGCTCTTGAATTCCTCCCAAGTCATCACATACCCTTGGGCTTGCATTGCACGGGTGCTATCCCACCAAGCTCTTGCGGCTCCAGCAAGATAGTGGGTGGTGTACAAGACCTTCTCATTTTCACCAACTTCGGCGACTGCGAAAATGTTCTCCATGGTGCGAAGCCAGTCATCGGCATCTAAGGGTTCTTCAGACTTAGTGAACATAGGAGGGTTGGTGTTTTGGAAACTCCTTAACTTGGATCGGTGATCACCATGGCCATTGTTCTCTCCTTCACCATGGCCATTTCCATTACCATTGTTGTGGTTCATTGCCATCTGGGTTAGTTGCTGAAGAGTGGCCAAGTTAGCTTGGCGCTCAGCTCGGGCTGCTTCTCGGTCTTCCATGATCAACCTTAGCAGTTCGGCCATTTCTGGATTCGGGGGTGGGGGTGCTCGCGGCATCTGAAGATAAGGTGTGTAAGACAAAAGGGAAAAGCTAATTTGCTAAGATTTAAAGGTAACATGGATGATGAAATTTTTGTCTTACTAAGGCCTTAAGGGCCAAATTCATATTTCATTCAACAAGCATCAAACATATCATACATACGAGTTCACACATTACAAATGGTTTACCTCAAACCATTGCGACTCGTCTACTAGAGAGGGGGATACAACTCACACCTACACGAAGTGACTCAAAGTGAACTCATAACTAGATAACACGGGGATCTCCAATCTAAACAGTAGGCTCCTCGGGGTCTTCCTCCTCGTCATCCACAATGAATCCTGCATCCTCATCATGCTCCTCATCATCAAGGTCCTCCATGAAGTCATCCTCGTCGCTAATGAGGGCATTATCCTCCATGCGGAGATCAATGCCTTCCTCCTCACCAAGGTGGCTCTCAAGACTCTCAATGTACTCAGTCAGCTCAGCCACATTGGCCTTCAACTCATCAATGGTGTGATCCCTCTCATCGCGCTGGCGGCGGAGACTCTTGCGATCCCTAGCAAGAATCCTGATAGTGCTCCTTGCCTCCACCAGTGCGAAGTGCTCAAGGTTGGCCTTGGTACGGGCACGATCGGCCTCCTGCTGAGTGGAGTACAGCAAGAAGTCCATGTGATCGATGTAGGTACTCGGCTCATTTTGCCCCGGCATGTTTGCGGGACGCCCGTCCGCATCACGCCGAGCAAAGTTCCTAAAGCGCTCCCCCTGGACCTCCTCAACATGCAGTCCGCACAAGCGGGCATGCATCTCCTGCATACCTCGGACCAAACCATCGGCCCAAGTGTTCTCCACAAGCTCAAACTTGATCCTCGGAGAACTCAAATCTCCCTTCTTGCCACGGCAACTGGCCCTGACAAGCCACCGTAGCTCTCCATCTGGGTGCTCATTGAGCACGGCTCCCTTGAACTCCGGATATAGACAATCCAGGAACAAGGTCAGGGTGGTGAGGTCGCGCTCGAAACAAAGGCTGCCACCATGGCCCAACTGGTACTGCTCAGTGAATACTGGTGCCATCTACAAAGTTTTAGATTAGTTTAAGTTAGTGATCAACTCAAGTGTGCAAAATTTTAAGTAGGTAAAAACTGAAGCATGTACAAAACTTTGTAAAATAGAGAGGAAAAGACTAAGCAATTTCAAACCATTACTTATATCTTTGCTTTTGTAAAGGTTTCAATTAATGCCCATTCTAACTAGGGTCTCCTATGGTCAGCCTAGGCTCTGATACCAACTTCAGACAACCCCGAATTTATCACAAATTCGAAGTGCCCGTTATGCATTCCACCACAATCCCAGAATCATTGTTGTGATACACATAACGTGGTTGGTAACCAGTTCCATAGACATTACAATACGATGGTTCAAATACAATGGTCATAGAGACCAAGTTCATATTACAACACAATATAGCAGCGGGAATAACGTCTTCGGGTCCATGCCTTCACCCTACAGGCAATGGCGACTCAGTAGAAGATCTTAGTTCTGATACTCTTCTTCATACCCTTCCTCCGGATACTCTTCCCCATAGTCTAGCCAAGTTGATAGCCAGGGACACAGCCGTGAGTACATTGGATGCACTCGCAAACCATCTTATAAATGAAATGATGAAATAGATATGCAAGGTTGATATGGTGGACTAAACACTAAGTTTAGTTGCAAAAGCTAGTTTTATTTCCCAAGAATGTTCATTGGTAGAAAAGAGGTTTAGTTCTCTAAGTTCAATCTAAAGGAACTTCAAGTGTGTCAATATCAATGTCAAGTCAAGTCATGTCATTCACCAAGGTCACCATAAGTTATTATCATTCTTGACAAAAGTCAAGTACAGTTTGCCAACTGTCCATAACCGAGGACGCGGCTATTCGAATAGTTTGAAACCTCTGCAGAGGGGTACACTTTACCCACAAGATTCAATACATCTGCCGGGAGAAATCCACGGTTCGTCATACACAAAGTATGCGAGGTTCAGATAATCAAACAAACTCTTTCACTTGCTCACTCTAGTACAGGATCCTTCCCTAGAGCCCGAGACACGGACCTCTTCTGTTCCGGTGTCTCTAGTTTTGCCCGCTCCGGAGTGCCGGATGAATGGAATTCCCACTCGGTTCAGAAGTACCCGCGCACGGTGCACTTCTATAAAGGATGATACAACACCTCCCATACTAGGGTGAACAAGCTACGGACTAAGCCCCTTCCCATTTAGGGGTAATGTGGTCGTACGGTAATGGTTGGCTCACATGGTACATCACTTATTATCATTTAGCAAATACATTCCATAGTTCTTAGTCAATATTATTTTCCTTCATAAGACCATCATGTAGGAGAATCTCCATTTCAAGTTTTCAAGTTCAAGTCACCAAGTTCAAATGGGGTTCCACTTAGAGATGGCCTCAATTTTATTAGCGACTAAGCAACTATATGGAGTGATGATACCACTAAGCTATGGTTGGATAAACTCAGCTTGATGCTCTTGCTAAGCAAGATATCACTATACTTCTATCATTCTACTTTAGCAATTCAATCATGCAATTTACTTAAAACAAGTAGAGTGCAATAGTAAAACTAGGCATTTGGAGTATGATTCAAAAGATGGCTTGCCTTGGTTGGCAAAGTGTCCGGGGTATTCTTCTTCTTCTTGATAAAATTCCCCTTCAATCTCCTCCTCAGCAACACTAGCGTCTAATAACAAATAAACACAATACACACAATCACCACGCAATACTAACATCACTTCAAACGCACAAACTTGTTTTCAAACAATAATATTCATGGTGGATTTTATAGAATTGGGTTGCAAGTTTTTCTTCCAAGTTTTTATTAAGTGTGCAAGTTGGATTTGTCTACCAAGTACCATATGTGGCTTACTTTCCAAGCATTGGTATTGAACTAAGGGTGGTTGGACTAGTTCAAGTGAGGAGGGTTTAATTAAGTGGATTGGTATTGAGGGCAAAAATTAATTCTAAGTGTGCAATGGAAATCTATCATTTTATGCTTCAAACTAAAATGGGATTAGGGTCTAATTGGTACCACTAACAAGGTTTGGGTTGATTAAGGTTTACTAAACAGTAGGGGAGTTAATTAGTGAGTTCACAAACCAGTTTTCATAATTTTAGGAGTTTTAAATAATTTTCTAGAATTTTCCTATGATTAATAGAGCTATGGTCACACTATTCTTATTTATTTAAATTCCTAACTCAAATTGAATTCTAACCAGTTCTATAGTGTAGAGCATTTCATAAGCTTTCCAACGCATATTCATTTGCTAGAAATGGATTTGTAAATCTCTTGGAATTAAAGTTTGAAAATCATATCTGAAACTTATTTGAATTAATTCAAACGGGCGGGAAATTTAATTAAAACGAATCGGACCGAAACTAAACTGAACCGGGCCGATTTCAAAAGAATCCCGAACGGGCCGGCCCGATACCGTTTCGCCCGGGCGGGGGAAGTTTCTAATTTTAAACCTGACAGGTGGAGCCCACCGGTCAGGTCACTTAACGCACCAAACCGGTACGCGACCGACGGATCGAGATCTAACGGCTCACAGGCATCGTCTTCCTCGGCTAGGGCAGGGCTCACCGGCGTTTGCAGTGACGAGTGTTCGACGGCGAGGGCGTGACGGAGAGGAAGCAGAGCTTGACGGCGGGGTAGCAGATCGACGGCGGCGGCTCCGCTCCTCCACCTCGTACCAGCAGCAACTCCAACGGCGGCCGGAATCTCCAGGAACGCGGCGGCGCACGCTCACAGAGACTGGACGCTTCCGAGGGAGAGAGGAAGAGAGAAGAGTGGGGATCGGTTGCGGTGAGTGTGGGCTTCCTCTGGGGGTCGACGGGGGGGTTTTTATAGGCGCGGAAGGCCGAGGGCAAGGGCGGCCAGAAGGTGGCCAGTGCGGGGGCCCTAGCGGTGTGCAAAGGCCAAGCCAAGCACGGCGGCCTCGGGGGCGTGCTGGAGGGGTGTGGTCTCGGCTGCGGCGTGCTGTGGGTCGGCTCTGGCGCGGTCATGGCGGTCGGCGTCGTGCAGGAAGAGAAGAGACAGAGAGGGGGGTCCTGGGCGCGTTCCTCTTCTTCCCTCCACTTCTCACAGCTCGGGTCGGGGCAGAGGGGGCTGGGATCGACCGCGGCGTCGTCCACGAGTATGGCTACAGGGTCGGGACGCACGAGAACAGTGATCTTCACAGTAAACTCGATTTCTCCCGATTTTCGTCTGCCAGGTGTTCGACACAATGCCCGCAAGAGATTCAAACTCGAATTTTTGGAAATTTTCACTTTGGGTGGTCAACATATTAGCCAAGGTTTCCAGTGATATTTTTGTTACCAAGAAAGAATAAGTTTTGCAGAAATCTTATTTCAAGTTTTGGATATTGTCACTGATTCAGATTTAAAGTTTGGCTGATGTTTGTGTTGAGTTACATTTTAAATTTTGGTTTGAAACTTCTTGGTTGAGTTAGTAGGCAACTTGGTCAAGCTCAACTAACTGGCCAAACACTAAGTTGAGTTACAGATTTCTTATTCTAAAGGCTCAAAGTAGGGTAGTCAATAAGATTTCATAGATCATCTTATTCTTCTCTTTTTCTTTCTTTCTTTTGTTTCTGGTTTCTTTGACTCCTATAATGCTTCTCTAATGCTTTTGTTGGTTAAGTTAGAATTAACTAACTATTGCACAACAAAGAATTACACACATGAAATCATAAAAGACAAATAATGGGAAATACATGCATACATGAAATACGAATTGAGAAAGTTTTATTTGGTCCAAAATTTTGCACTTTAATTAATAATAAGTGGATTACAAATTTCTGAGTTGTTACACACTGGAGATTGGGAATCGATGGACTTTCATTAGGATCTATTTCATTGATAGGATTTATCACTACTTTAGCTTATGGGTAACGTAGGAGACATCCCTATTTTCCCCCGGGGGTCTTAATTACCACTACTTAGCTTTCAATTTGCCTCTGACCATCAAATTAAATGTGAATAACCCGTCCTCCTCTCTTTGAAACAAGGGGCGCTTCCGGTTCTGTGCGTGCTTCAAACAATTTTGTCTTCTCCATATTACCATATCTCTAGAGTCAATAATTTTCTATGAGGAACTACTGAACTCAATCACTTGCTGCCGTTACTCAACAGTTTTCTGTTGAGGTCTATCCC